>JARJHM010000936.1:0-106731 GCA_033356055.1 Carex pumila
AAAAAGAAAAAAAAAACATTAAACAAAACAGGAAAAAAATAAAAAAAATGGAAAAACAAAACAGAAAAAAAACTAAAAGAACATTAAACAAAACAGAAAAAAAATAAAAAAATGGAAAAACGAAACAAAAAAAACTAAAAAAACAGAAAAAAAAACATTAAACAAAAAAAAAACGGAAAAACAAAACAGAAAAAAAACTAAAAAAAAGAAAAAAAAAACATTAAACAAAACAGAAAAAAAAACAGAAAAAAAAAACAGAAGAAAAAAACAGAAAAAAAAAACCGAAAGAAAAACAGAAAGAAAAAAAATACCCGTACCCTACCCGCCCTGCCCGACTACCCGTACCCGTTACCCGGGACGGGCACGGGTTTGAAACGGGTAGGGTACACTTTTTTAAAACCGTACCCGACCTACCCGTACCCGCCTACCAGACTACCCGCCCTACCCGTACCCGAGGTACCCGTACCCTACCCGAATTCAATCCACTAATACACATACATATATACACATACACATACACATAATATTAATTCACATGCACATATACATATACATACACATATACCAAATAAATCAATTCGCATAAGCAAAATAGCAAGTTTATCTACCACCATCTCTGAATAAACCTAACAAACGACTAGTCATCTCTACCACCCTTCTCGATTTTTTCTTTCTGCAATTCCATCTAAATGTATCAGTAACCCACTTGTCACCCCCGGTTTCCTTGGAAAGGTTCTCCGCAACGTGTTGCATACACAACCTGTACACACGCTGGCCATTTTTGGTGACATCGGGTGACAATGTCCATTTTTGAAATTTCAAAATCCAAATAGTTGATCCAAACCATTCAATATGATGGATATATTAAGAGTAACTTGGAAATCAAATTTTACATTTTTCTGAATTTTTTTACTATTTATTAAGTATTTAACAAAATTGCTATATTCAGACTGTTGAATTTTTGAACCCCTCTAAATAAACCCAAAAAAAATTCAGAAAAATGTAAAATTTGATCTGCAAGCACATTTTAACATATCCATAAAGTTGAACGGTTTGGATCGACTGTTTGGACTTTGAAAATGGACGGTGTCATCCGATATCACCAAAAAACGGTGTCATTTGATCCCTCCTCTTTTATAATATATGTATACACACACACACAAACACAAACATACACACACACACATATACACATACACATATACATATATACATATATACATATATACATATACAAAGCTACATATATACATATACTATTTTAGTAGCTCTAAACTACTATTTTGAATAAATGACAACTTCTTAATTAGTGTTATATTTAGACTTGTGATATCCAACTAACAAATAATATTAGTATACACATACACTTTTGCTTTGGTCCATAATACAATTATAATTTAATATTAGTTAGTAACAAAAAAAGGTAGAAAATTACAATTCATGCAACATATATACATATTGTCTTTTATACACATGCAATCCCATGTGATAAAATATAACATATACTCCTCTAGATCCAATACAATGTTTGTATAAAAGTTATATCCTTACCACTTAGTAACCATGTGATCAAGGTTTGGTCCAAAATTAAGTGCCAAAATGCTTGGTTATGATCTAGTTTGGACCGAAATTTCATACAAACTATGGCGTATTAGATCCAACATATCAAAAAAAGAGTATGCATGTGACATGATGTCTCTTGGTTAAAGATCTCCAACATATTGCATCTCTAAATGACATTAATCAACATGTACATGCATACATAATAAAAAATAAAAATTCTTTGCTAAATTTTTTTAATGCAATATGGTCCTGCGCATGCTTCACGAAAAGGGGTGTAACTTTTGATCCGTTTGTCAGATCGGGCTGAAATTTTGACAAGAACTCCACAGCCCAAAATCGAATTTGAAACCAATCCATGATTGGTTTCACCCATTCACGGGCTCAGATTTGTGATCCGAGTCTTTCTTCATGGACTTTCGGACCTTTCTTTATAATTTTAGAGTTTTTTAGGGTCTTTTATGTATCTTTTATGTATTTTCTGTTTTGAGGTTTGTATTTAAACATATGTCATGTTTTTTGGCACAAAGAATTGAGAATCTGTGTAATCTCATAACCAAATTTATCTTTCCATTACTTTTTCCAATTTCTTGAGTGCTCGTGCATCATTTTCGTTCAAAATTCTAAGAAAATATTTATACATAAAATTAATTGAATATGTATAACTTTTATACGAACCACTGAAAATCAATTTCGTAAAAAAAATTATTACATATTATATGAATTTACGACATCACTTCATAAATATATCCAAATGTTTTATTTTTTGGCATACACTCTAAACAAGAAAACATTTTATTCACAAAATTATTTAAATCAAAATACTAGTATATGTATATGTATATGTGTGTATGTGTGTATGTGTGCATGTGTGCATGTGTATGTGTATGTGTGTGTGTATGTAGATGTGTATGCGTATGTGTATGTATATGTATATGTATATGTATATGTATATGTGTATATGTATATGTGTATATGTATATATTATGCATATATTATAAAAATCATAATAAAGCTCAAGCCTTTAATTAGTGTTATATTTAGACTTATGATATCCAAATGACAAATAAAATCAAGATTCACCAAAAAAAAATTAAAGTTATAAAAATTTACGACATCACTTCGTAAATATATCAAATATTTTATTTTTTGGCATACACTCTAAATAAGAAAACTTTTTTGTTCACAAAATTATTCAAATCAAATACTAAGATTTCACTAAAAAAAAAAAAAACACTTGAGGCGCCCCAGGCTGGGGCACCTCACAGGTTATTTGGGCTGCCCCAGGTCCAGGCGGTCATGGCATGTTTAAAAAAAAATTAGGAGCAGGGGCATTTATAAAATTTTCTTTTTTTTTAGGGATATTAATGAAAATGGCCGCTGCATTGTCAATGGCAGTGCACAACCGCAAAAGCCAATGAAAACTTAACTGGAACAAAACAAAAAAACAATTAAGATGAAACAGTAAGCTATATGTGTGTATATATATGTGTGTGTGTGTGTGTTTGTGTGCGCCAAGTGCCAACAACAGGAGTAATTTTGCACGTATATAATGAATGCGTAAGTTTGTGTTTTTCTCTGAGAGTCTCAGGAAAAGACATGAGCTCCACATGGGCTGTTAAACACAGAGACATTGTAAATGCAATTAAATTTCTTTAAAATGTAATTGCTGGAAATAAACCTATACCGTAATTAATATATATACAGTTTTCTTTGTACTATACCAATAATGGAAATTCAACAACAGGTAAGTTTTAAGTTTCTGATGAACAATAAAAATAAAAATAAAAATAAAAACAAAAATAAAAATAAAAATTGTAGAATTAATTGTCCTTTGATTTGTAATAAAGTTATGATAGTTTTGATGGATTCTAATGCATATTTGGCAGCCAACAAATAGTGGGTTGTCAGCAATTTGTTTGTACAGCACAGCACTACAGCAAGCAGGTATTGAGCCTCTTTCCTTAAAACGGAACAAAATGAGATATTACAAAAAAGTAGGAGGGTCCCCATTTCAAAATTCTAGTATACCTCCTCAGCCCTCTGTCTTCTTAATTTTTAGGCTGGTACGTAGTTAGCATAATCAACACCTAATTTTCTTCATTTCATATAATATTCTCATATATTATTAGCTACACTACTCTTATTCTTCTAGGTCAACATGATATCATATCATTTATTTTTTTTCCGCTCTTTACACGACTAAAACTGAAAAATTTAATTTAGAGAGCTAGCTGTCCCCTCCCCTCCCCTCCCCTCCCCTCCCCTTCCCTCCCCTCCCCTCCCCTAAGTCCGCCCCTGATTTAGAGGCTAGAGAAGAGCACACTTGTCATATATTTGCTGATTTTTTTTAATAAAATAAAATAAAATAGAGGAAACAAATTAAAGACAGTTGAATGTGAAATTAAGTAACTTTATTCAATAACTGACAGAAAAGTGAAAAGCGCATGCACCGCCAACCAAATTAAGCAATTTACACCTGGTCTATACCCTCGAACTTTGTTTATTTTATTTTAAACCGCGTTATCTAGCTGTTATGGTTTGTTTCCAACCAAAGACCATTAAACCAACTATTTTAATTTTAATTCAATTGTTTTTCTTTTGGGTATTTTTTTTTATATAACAAAAGGATTGATCCAAATTCAAAACTACACGGAACGGAGGACATGTATGTTGGTATAAATTTTTAGAATATTCGGATAGTTATAAATTAATTAAAATAAATAAAATTGAAATAGAGTTATCCGGATCGTGTACGAAACACTTTCTTTAAGCGTATTCTATCTCATCGTGTAAGATGGAACCGCAACCAAGATAATCTGGAATTGTTGCTCTTTAGACACGCTATGGAAGCAACTGACGATAACTCTGCAATATCCAGCATAGATCAGAATAATCAATGAAGGTAAATAAAATATTATGTGGGAGAGAATCTATGTTTTCTTTGGATACAAAACGAAGAGAAGGGATGTATATCAAATTTGAGATAGAGAGTGTAATAACTTTATTTTTGTTTATTTCCTGATCCCCAAACAAAGAAGAGAAAGAGAGCTATTTATAATCATGAAGAATTGCACCTCTTAATAATAGATATTAACAAAAACAAAATTCAATTAACTATAGAGAATGAATAGAGATTAATAGCTTGTTTAATTATATCTGTTATCACAGAAAATACGGAAATAAATAGAGGCTTGATTGCACCTCTTCAATGTTTCCTTTAATGAATAACGGTTATAGCAAGTAAGAACCTGAAATTGAATTAATTAGATATGAAGATTTTCATATTAGTCCTCAGCTTAACAAAATATTACAAACGGTGATTTTAACAATTTTGAGTTTTTTGAACTCAAGTTCCAACAATCCCCCACAAAACTCAAAATTTAAAAATTTCAAATGGGAGATTATAGAGAAACAAATTCTGGATATTTATATTGTGCATCGATGAAGTAGTTTAGAAACTTTGAACTTCATCTAGTATCGATAGCTTTAATTTGGAGGAAACAGAGTGAACTATGTCTTGAACTTGTTCCTTTTATCCAAAATTCAACTACCACACACACAATATGGAGTTTTTCGTCGCGATACGCATATTAATGGCCTTATGCAAGTCTTAGATTTTTCATGAGAGTCTTAAAGGTTTACCCATGCCTCGCACCGCGGCCGTTACAGACACTCTCGTATAGGTGAGTTTCTACCAAGGATATGTGTAGATTCATATCCTGCGGAAATTACCGCCTCGGTTCTCATTAAGAGTTAAATTGCTCAACCTATCATCTACATAGAGTACACTCATCATAGGGATGGGGTTGGAATCGACACTCCTAAAAGTGTGTGCTCCTTTAGCCAACTTATCAGTTTGTTATTACCCATTGAATCTCTTTCAAGAGATCGGTTATCAGAGATTGGGTTGCCACCGCAAGAACACCCATTAGGGCTAACACCCATCCCCCTCAATGAAACTTATATATATACAAACTTTAATTGTAGTCCATCATCAATATTTTCATGACAATGAATTATCATTCATTGCTTAAGTTTGTAAGTAATTTCTTTTACTTTATTTATTTGTGATTAGTAATAATCTTTATAGGTTTATCAATAAATTTAAATAATTAATCATAGTATCATGCTATATAAAATTAATCACATATATTATTATTCATGTATATCATCGTTGTTACGTTACGAAATTTTTACAATTAAATTCAAATGATTTAAAGGCAAGAATAGATAAATCATGGTAACAAAATAGAAGTTTAAACCTTAATTAAGGTTCCCCTAAATAAGTGAGTTAAGTGTGAATCGAAACCGCATTAAAATTTCGAGAATTTGAGATTTTATAGGCTGAGTACGGATTGGTTGACCCACACTGCGGGTGGGTGCATCCGTACTCATGAAAACATGTGTTGATTTGAAATTCTGAAAAATTGACTAAGTGCTGAGCGCGGGTGAGTGACCTGCACTGCGGATGGGTTCGACCGCACTCATAAATTTTTGTGTTGACCTGAACTTTTCTGAAATTCTTCTAAGTCCTCAGTGCGGATGGATTGACCCGCACTGTGGGTGGAATGCATCCGCATTAAGCTCGGACTTTTTCTGAAATTCTGTCAACAATTTACTAAGTTCCCACTGCGGGTGAAGTGACCTGCACTGCGGGTGAAGCCACTTGCATTGCGGATTGTTTCTGTGTTAAATTTCATGTTCTGAAAACAGACTAAATTCTGAGTGCGGGTCAAACCACCCGCAGTGTGGATTGGTTAATCCGCACTCAGGGTGATTTTTGCCCTAAAACTCAAATCCAATTTCTCTCTCTCTCCCACTTCGTTCTTTTCACCATTTTCAAATGAATTTCTGCCAAGAGAGAAGAAAAAGAAAGAGAGAGTTTCCGTTCCCTCTCAAACCCCGATTGTTGAGAGAAATTGAAGTCAGGACTGAATAAGCGGTCGTGGATCTCTCCTAGCTCTCCTATTTGGTATTTCTTTCCCTTTCCAATTCTCTTGAAAAGCTCAGATTTCTCGATTTCTCATATTCTCGCTTTAAACTCGAGATTTGTGTTCGAATTGCTCGAGGACTAGTTCCTCTACACTCCTTGCCTCTTTATTTGTCAATCTTTTTCCCAATTTCTTTCGATTTGTTGATTTTGGATTTCTAGGGTTTCGTACCAAAACTGAAAGTTGGCATAATCGTGGTTTGATTTGTTTAATCCAACCAATTGGACTTGTAATCGGTAGGGTTACTTCTTGATCTTGAATTTTTAAAACATTTAACGGTTAATTTGAGGTTTTGACCAAATTAGGGTTTAACCAATCGGTAAATTGAATTGATCCGAGAACCAAAGTAGTGGAACGGTGATTGATGGTTACCAAGGTGAAATGGTATATGGCTAGAGGGCCTAGATGCAATTGTGCATTGTTATATGAGATTTTTAATAAGAAAGAAGGAACCGAAAATAATCGATACCAAAACATAAGAATTGATTTATGACTATACAAAACCTAAGTAAATGTATAGACCATTGAACCCGAATTAAACCTAGTATACGTGTAATATAGGTGTAGGCTCAGTCGAGCAAGAATTAGCGAGGCAATTCGAAACGCCCGATCCGTAACTAAGCGGTACGCTCGTCTTAAACAGGTGCGGGATTCTTGGACTTGTTTAATACTTTATTTTCAGGAATTAAACTATTTATTTGTTTGTCATGTTGAATGATTAATTGTTGCATATTTTGAAATTCATGCTGCATATTGATTCTTGGATAAATGAGAATGATTGAATTGTTTAGTTAAGGTTGATTGGCATGTTGGTATGGTTATTATTTGATTAGTTCTATTAATTGTTCTTGATGTGAATGAATCTGCCAGACCGACCTGTTTAGGTAGCTGGATAAGGTAACGGTGACCTATCCGTTGACCTGTGTTTATGAATTTTCCAGACCGACCTGTTTAGGTGGCTAGATGAGGTGACGCTGCTGACTTATGCGTTGACCTGTGATGAATTTGCCAGACCGACCTGTTTAGGTGGCTGGATGAGGTGACGCTGCTGACTTATGCGTTGACCTGTTCGAATTTGCTAGACCGACCTGTTTAGGCGGCTAGATGAGGTGACGCTGCTGACTTATGCGTTGACCTGTGATGAATTTGCTAGACCGACCTTTTTAGGTGGCTAGATAAGGTGACGGTGACCTATCCGTTGACCTGTTTAATGAATTGTGCAAGGCTAATAGCTGATTGTGATTCGATTTGAATGAAATTGCAAAGTTGACCTGTATAGGTAACTTTGATTCCGTGTAGTTGCATTTTTGTCGAGTTGACCTGTATAGGTGACTTTTAACCGTACCTTAGGAAATGGTTAAGCCAAACAGCTATAGATGGGTGTCAGATAAGGGGTCCAACTTGGTTGGCCATCTGTAGGCGCCTGTAACCATACAGATGTGGGTTTGATAACGGTCCAGCTCGAAAGAACATCTGTAGTTGCTACAAGCCCTAATGAGTCGAGTTAAGCCAAAATTTATGTTGTGTTTTGAAATCCATATTGGAAATTCCGTAAACTGTGTTTCAAGTTGATAAATTGTTGTCTAGTAGTGACATTCTGTTATTTATGATTACATATATATCTGTTTTCATTGTTATTGTTTGGGTTTCATTTTTGAATATGGAGTTTGATTGCAAGTCCAATAGTCTGAATTGTGGCAAATTCGCACTGAGAATTTATTCTCACCCCCACCCTTCGGGTTATATTACAGGTACTGGTGCGACAGATTCCGGAGAGGCACGCGAGTAGTAGGCCATAGTAGCTTACCATCTCATGACCCTAGATATATTTTGGTGTATAGTTTTAGGGTATGGCCTCATGGTTGGTATCCGGATGAGATACTTTTGTTGTTTTATATTCTGACCTGACTGTGTACTCTGATTTGTGTATGTATATAAACTTAGTTTATATTGTTTGGTGTTGAATTGTTGAGTAAAGTTTGAATAGCCTTGTAAGTATACACGGTGTTGTATGCTTACGGCGGGAGAC
The DNA here is from genome assembly GCA_033356055.1 of Carex pumila. Lineage (NCBI taxonomy): Eukaryota > Viridiplantae > Streptophyta > Magnoliopsida > Poales > Cyperaceae > Carex > Carex pumila. The sequence continues at coordinate 8,584 of JARJHM010000936.1, forward strand.
TGTTACGTCCCGTGGCCGCGGGGTGTGACAATCATGATATTTTTATTATAACATGAGTTAAATATTTCAATGAGCATTTAAATTCTCAATATCATGTCATTTAATTATATTTTAAATAGAACATCATAAATACATATTAGTCATCATGATGAACTAAATGAGTATTCTTTATTTCATATAATCACAATTTTGTTTTCTCATCAAACTTATCATTATATCATTTTGCTCATGAAATAAAGGACATGTATTTAATATTCATGTATGTTTATATGATATGTATACATATCGTACGGTTAATATCATATTTCTTCAAATATTTAAACCCCCACATTTACAATATGAGATTCAAAATAGTATCTTATTAATCATTTCACTGAAGTATAAAAACCATTTATCTTAAAATTCCCAAATTAATATAAGTTATCATGATCGGCAATAGAAATCAATCAATAGATTAAATTGATTATACTAATTGCATGATTTTCTTTATATACCCCCACATTTCGTTTTTGTTATTTTTATATTCACTAAATAATTCATATCACATAATTAGAATCGGTGTATATCAACCAGATTCTGATGGCAATATATAACACTGGCTAGAAAACTCTTCCGATGAATAGAATTATAAATTAATTCCGAATTAATGAGGGTATCTCTTGAATGAAACTATCTATTCAAATATTTAACGAAACAATTGTGACATATTATTATATTTATATTTCTCTAAATCATCAACAGAATAGTAAAGATAGTTATACATAATTTATAATTATGAAGGCAGATATAATAATTAATTATATCATTCAAATTTAATTATTCGGTTATACATAAGACCAAGTGATTATGCGTCAATTAAGGGTCAACATTAATGTTATGGTATTTAATGGTAATTTCCACTGAAGGCCATCGACATTTATTTGCCAGTGACCCCTCAATTTACTTTTTATTACAAATAAGTCCATTATTAAATATTTACCGTGAATAGGTTTCTTCTTCTTTTTTTTTTTTTTTTTTTTTTGGAAAAATATCTTCTAAATCCAATTACTTGATTTATGAATTACAAATTCAGACTTTGGAATTTTGTTAAGAACTTACAGTTTCTTTATTTTCATTTTTATTTTCTAATAAAATTTCAATAATATATTCCTTTATTAATATTTTAGATTGTTGAGATCTAATTTGTTTTCTTTAGCAGTATGGAATAAAATAACTAGAATCAATAAATTAAAATCATTCTATCAATCAAATCCACACGGCCTCAATTACTCAGTATGTATATTTTCTTTTTCTTTTTCTTTTTTTTACCGCAAATTAAAAAGAAAAAAGAAACGTTAATCAAAGGAGTGTCTTTAATATCAAGAGAGTTGCATCTAATCAAAATTTGGTTATAATTAGAATCAAAATAACAGGAGCAAATTAAGAGATAGTTTTATATTTGATTCCTTTATAGGAATACTAAACAGAGATAATTATAATTCCAGTTATGATCGAAACAGTAAAATTATGATTTTTGGTAGTTCCTCCATATCGATTATTAGATCTACTGTTTCTAAATTAATATCTATATAGATTATTAGATGTAGTGTTTCTAAATTAATATATATAATAGTTTGTCTATATAAATCATTAGATCTACTATTTCTAAATTAATATATGATCAATATTAATTTGAATTTACTGGATATTATGATTCTTTGATCATAACCTCTTTTGAATTACTCTTAAATATTCTAGGCCACATACTATTCTAACTGAAATTAATATTTCTCAATAATACACTAGATATTGCTCTGATTATTTTTATTTTTGCCAAACATATATTTAGAAAATCAATATCAAAATTAATATAATTATTATCTGAATTACGGAATATGCTTAAGATTGTTGGTATAAATTTTCAGAATATTCGGATAGTTATAAATTAATTAAAATAAATAAAATTAAAATAGAGTTACCCAGATCGTGTACGAAACACTTTCCTTAAGCGTATTCCATCTTATCGTGCAAGATCTATTTTTGTTTATTTCCTGATCCCCAAACAAAGAAGAGAAAGAGAGCTATTTATAATCATGAAGAATTGCACCTCTTAATAACAGATATTAACAAAAACAAAATTCAATTAATTATAGAGAATGAATAGAGATTAATAGCTTGTTTAATTATATCTGTTATCACAGAAAATACGGAAATAAATAGAGGCTTGATTGCACCTCTTCAATGTTTCCTTTAATGAATAACGGTTATAGCAAGTAAGAACCTGAAATTGAATTAATTAGATATGAGGATTTTCATATTAGTCCTCAACTTAATAAAATATTACAAATGGTGATTTTAACAATTTTGAGTTTTTTGAACTCAAGTTCCAACAATGTATGTATAATAAATTACCAAGTCGGGTTTTTAGTTTTGAACAGATCCGACCCGATAAGGCGTAATAGAAACTAAACTAGAAAGGCTAGTCAACTGAAAAGGTCAAGACGAAGGATGTAGCAGTAACAGTAGTAAGAAAGAGTACTGGTGTACTGGTAGTCTATCTAACTTCATATAGCATAATATCACATGCATGCACCCACAAAGAGAGAGAGAGAGAGAGAGAAAAAAAAAGAAAAGAAAAAAAAAAAACATGGCCTTGGGTAGAGGTGGTGCACTCCTGTTCCTCTCTGATCTTTTAATTGTGGGATCTTTCCTTGCACATGGCATTGGCATATGTGAGATGATATTATGATATATAGAGTAGAACTAGGGTTAGGGTCAGGGTGTTCTTCAGTTCACCAAACCCCTTGGTTTTGGTTAGTTTTTTTTTTTGATTGAGGTTAGGTATGTTCTGCAATGAGAATTAAATAATCAAATTTTGAGCATCAAACCACTGAATTTTGGTCATTAAATTAAGAAGAAAAATAATGTTACATAACATGCATGAAGGAAATCATTAAAATAAAAATATATAAATGCATGGTAGATGATTGAGACTTGAGAGGAGAGGATCCATTGAAATTGAAAAAGCTAGCTGTCTCCTCTCAATTCTCATCTTGGTTATAGACTTATAATAGTTATATCATATATATATATTATATATATGTCTTATGTTTGCGTCCGGAAGCATTAATTAATTTTCAATCATTGTTATTGAGGTCAGAATATATATCATAATGCGAAGGTAGCGTACTAGCGTCGTTCATGCACAAAAAGTCAAAAAATGCTATTTCACCCAATAATCATTCCTCTTGTTAATTATATATGCTTTCTTTTAATGTTTTATTAATATATACTTGTCTCTTTCCTTTCCAGAATTGTGTATTAATTGACATAAATCATAAATCATAACGATTCTCTTAATATTAATATTATATTAAGTAGTAGATGTTCTGATCCGTTAACAATTGTAATTTAAAATATGAAATTTTAGATTAAATATTAGTTCCATGATCAAATAGTCTGTCTTTTTATTTTATTTTATGCAATTTCTTGATATTTTTTACGTGTAGAAGTCTAAATTTATTTAAACACATACTCACTACAAGCAAATTGTATTATCTTTCTAATAATTGATTGGTCATTTAAGGAACATTAAATTAATTGATAATTGATTGGGAAGCGTCTTAATTTATTTTTATTTTTATATTATTCAAGGAATGTTATTTGTAATTAATATGAGATTTTTATTAAAATATATCAAAAAGATAAAAAAAAAAAACATATACGTTGTCTAAAGAATGTTATTTATTATTAATTTAAATTATTTTATAAAAATATATTATAAAATCAAGAAAAAAGAGATAGTCTGTATGATCGCCTTTGAAAATCGATTTTCCCTAGACAAAAATCCAGTACCGAATACCGATATTCGTTAGTGTATGTTAATTTTAAAATATCAAATTTTCTTAAATTATAGCAATATTAGAGATGACAACATTGATTTTCGATCTTCAAGTTAATTAATTTACTGTAATATGAATGTTAATATTTATTATGTCCATATATATATATATATACTATTTTAATCTATGTAAAATAATAGATGAATTCACATTTAAATAGTTAAATTTTATAAGGATAAATAATCTGCATGTGGATACTGCAATAGGTTGACAAATTTGATTAGATAATGCTAGAAGACGGTTTATTAGGTCCGATAAGTATCAGATCTACTTTTGAGTTTAATTGACTCTAAAACCGTCCGATTCGCTTGAATAGCATATCGAAATTAAAGCAATGCGCACAGATATTAAAATTAAAAATCCATGGAACTTAAAGTAGATGTGATGGCCATCAAACATACTCTACTCTAGTCTTTATTATGCAATCATGCATTTTTCTTTTATTAATCTGTTAAGATCTGTTGCCTAAATAAAGCATATGAACACAGAGACGGTTTCAAATTTATTGTTGTTCAGTGATTCACTGAGGAACCAATGATTATATTAATTAATTTTGATTGGATTTGGACAATGTGAAACTAACCTGACCTCTTAATTTGTTACAGATAGTGATACAGATAGCAAAATTGTTACACTTTTTCAAGGTTAATTCGCGGACTTTTTTACAGGTCAAAATGCATGTGATTGTGACGTATCTAGTTTGAAGTTCGAAGGTTTTTTTTGACAGTACCACTGTACCAGTACTTTTAAAGGTCAAAATGTCACATATCCACTTTTAAATACAGGTTGTCACACTTTTTTTTTGTCAAAATTCATTGAAGATATTAATTTATAGATAAATTATTTGTGATGTACTGTCAGTTGAATTTATTCGTCAGATCGATGAAATTGAGTGTGGAATGACACATCATAACTGAATAAAAGGAAAGGCGCTGTTGTGTTTCTTTTTGTAGTCTCCTGTGCGGCATCTGTACTCTTCGTCAATAATAAATCAACATATGTTTCCAACGTCATGTTAATTTTGATTTATTATTATTATTTTATTTAAAATACTAAACTAAAATAATTTTGAGCTTTTGTGAGGAATATCTATAATTAGTTACATAATGATTTGCGTTATGTATGTATTATGTTGTATCATGATTAAATTAGATTTTTATCTATTGTATGATGCTGTGATTAAATTTAGAGATGTTGTCATAATACGTTTGTTACGTTGTGATCATACGTCTCATGTTCACGCATAAAATTTGGCCATGTTGATTTTTTTTCAATTAATTTTAGTTTATTTAAAATTTACTATTCAATTAAAGATGTAATGGTCCTAATTCGCATAATCATGTATCATGTCGTGCTATGACCATACTAGCTACATATTGTGTCGTGTAACCATATTGTACTAATTTTTCTAATAATAATCACAACATGCGAACACATGAATCACGATATGTGACGTCTCTTATCACAGTGTGACTTTCTTACATGCATCTATTAATATATATTGATTGCTGAATAAAACAGATGGACACACGAAAGGCAGCACAGAGCAGAGCAGAGACGGTGTAGAAAGAAGACTACAAGGTCTTCTCTTCTCTTCTTTTGTGTAATTGTGTTCTGTGAAAGACGTGACTGGACTTTGTTTTCTTCCCTTTCCTTTTTATTTTTTTATTTTTATTTTTTTAAACTTTTATCATCTTCTATTCTAAGTTCTTTACTTTTCTTTTTCTACCCAACTTCCCCCACTTCACATTTTACACGCTAATCTACAACACCTGCTTCATATCATGCATATATACATGATGAAACACAAATTCATTATTTGAAGAACGGCTTATAGTTTTGGCAAGTAGGCATTAGGTTTGATACGGTTAGAAATTGATTTCCATTTGTAAAAAGATTATTTGGTACAGCAAAATAAAACCGTACCATTCGCAAAGTCCGAAACGGGTGCATGAATGTTGCCATATTGGCACACGGATTGATACAGCCATACACCATCTTTTTTTATTCTGTTTCTCTCCGTAAATCTGCTGTGACACATTCTGTGTGTAAATATGTGTGTAGGTAGTATGTATAAGTTATAACAATAAGAAATAATAAATAAGAATTGTCTCTCTGCTCTGTCCTTTACACCCTGTATTAGTTGTAATTGTAGAGCCTTTCCTTTCTAAATTATAACTTTCTCCTTCTCTCTCTCTCTCTCTCTCTCTCCAAATCTCCATTGCTAGGGTTTGGTTTTCTCTCCTCTCTTCTCTCTTCTCCAATGCCAATCCCTTCTCCTTGAACCCAACCCAACTCAAAACCCTACTCTTAGCCCCCAATGGATCAACAACCGCCCCTCCATTTCCTCTTCTTCCTCTTCCTCTTCCTTTCTCTCCTCCCTTCCTCCTCCTCCGACGACATTCAATCCTTACTCGAGTTCAAGAAGGCCATTGTGGATCCCACTGGTAGCGTTCTCTCTTCCTGGGCCCCACCAGCTAACACCATCCAATCCTGCCCCTCCACATGGCTCGGTATCACCTGTGAACCCACCTCAGGTGCTGTTATAGGTCTCAATCTCTCCTATCTCAATCTCTCTGGTGAGTTAAAGTTTGCGCCTTTGATTGGTCTCCATTACATCCAAACCCTCTCTCTTGCTGGAAATGCATTTACGGGTCGGTTAGTGCCCGGTCTTGGATCCATGACTTCTCTCTCCTTCATCGACTTATCTGGAAATCAGTTCTACGGACCTGTACCAGACCGAATCACTGATTTGTCTGGGTTAGTGCACCTCAATTTGTCAGGAAACAACTTCTCGCAAGGATACCCTGCTAGTTTCTCCAAATTGCAAAATCTGAGGGTTTTGGATTTCAGATCAAATGGCATTTGGGGTGACATTGCGGAATTGCTATCACAACTGAGGAATATTGAGCACGTTGATTTGAGTGAGAATTCTTTCACCGGGGCGATTTCAGTAGACCCGAATAATCTCATTAGTTTGGGAAATACCGTAAAGTACTTGAATTTGAGTTATAACAAGATTCAAGGTGAGTTTTTTTCAAAGGAATCCGTGGGGATGTTTAAGAATTTAGAGGTACTGGATCTGGGGTACAATGCATTGACTGGAGAGCTTCCGTCTCTTGCAAGTTGGTTTAATTTGAAGGTGCTCAGATTATGCTCCAATGGTTTTTTCGGGTTGCTGCCCCAGGAGATTTTTCAGAGCACATTTCATCTGATCGAGATTGATCTTAGCAGAAATGGGTTTACTGGTAATTCATTTTGTTCCCTTTTTATTTTTGTTAATTTTTTTTGGTGAATTTGAATTCTGCATGTGCTCCTAAGCATTGAGATTAAGTATACGACATATATTTAATTTGCCAGCGCAATGTAATTAGTAGCTCCAGGGCTAGTATTGACAAATAAATAACAAAATATGATATGTTCAATTTAGAAAATAAAAAAAAAAGCTTGGGTTAGTGCAAAAGGTGGATCAAAGCTAAAGTTTTGAGTACATCTCTTGACACTTTCTCCTTTGTCATTGGTTTTCATTTTCTCTTATGTTCACCTTTTTTTTGTAAAATTGGTCCAAATAAAGTTTTGAGTGCATTGTCTGATTGGTGGTATCTAATTTCATTTTCATTTCAGGGTCATTGCCAAATATAAACTCCACAACATTGAAGATTTTAAACCTCTCCTCTAACTCCTTGTCGGGTCCCTTGCCCGCATCCATTAGTTCATGTACATCTCTTGACCTAAGCAACAACCGGCTAACTGTTGATCTAACTGTGCTTCAGAATTGGGGGCAAAATGTTGAGAACATCGATTTAAGCTCAAATGCTCTATCTGGGCCATACCCCGAAAGCTTGTCTAATTTCAAAAACTTAATAAGCCTAAAATTACGCAACACCTCCTTAACGGGTTTGCTTCCTTCAGTTTTGGGCACATACCCAAAACTATCGGTGCTCGATCTAAGTTTGAACACACTAACAGGCCCTATTTTACCGGGTCTTTTTGCATCGCTAACCCTAACTAGTTTGAACCTATCAAGTAATGGGTTCAATGGGTCGATACCGATACAAGGCTCACATAGTACTGAGTCACTGGTCCTAACCTCCACCTCGCACCTCGAGATAGTGGACCTCTCCAATAATGTCTTAACTGCAAATATTCCTTCTGATATTGGTAACATGCAAGAACTCAGAATTTTAAACCTTCGCCGAAATAGCTTATCTGGAGTATTACCACCTGAGTTGGCAAAGCTAACTGCGTTGGAATTTCTTGACCTGTCAGGCAACCACTTTACTGGGCCAATACCTGACTTGGAACAAAAGGGTCTGACATATTTTAATGTGTCATCCAATGACCTGTCAGATACTGTCCCGAGAACTCTAGAAAGGTTTCCTTCGTCTTCTTTCTACCCAGGAAACCCTAGGTTGGTCTTCCCTGATGGCGTCCCCACAGGAAATGGCAATAACTCCTTGATCAGTCCCGGGTCAACAAACCGGCACATGAAATCTGCAGTACGGGTTGCATTGATCATTGGCTGTGTTGGGTCTCTAATTCTTCTAATTTTTGCGGGAATTGCGTTATACATGATCAGGTCTCAAGAATTGTGTGGAAGGAACAGCTTCAAGTCAAGAGATCTAAAATTCGGGAGAAGCATCTTCAGCTCACGAAGTGACGGTTCTGCCCCTGCTCCCATAAGCTTCTCAAATGACCGTCTCTTGATGTCGCATTCTAGGTCCATGTCAGCTCAAAAGGAGCTTCTAGCGGACTCGGTTGAATTCGGTTATGCAGCAGATCCAAACTCGACCCCAAAAGAAACGGGCTTACAACGGTCAATTCCTGACATGGTGGAGCTCTCTAGTCCAAACCCAGCCCAGGTTCAAAAGCTGAACCAAAATGTCAACCCTGATGAAGCGGAGCAACAAGTGGACCTAACTGACAGGTTGGTAGGAGATCTGACTTTCTTGGATAGTTCTGTAATATTCACTGCCGAGGAGCTGTCACGGGCCCCGGCAGAGGTCTTGGGAAGGAGTAGCCATGGTACGACATACAAAGCAACTCTTGATAACGGGCATTTGTTGATTGTGAAGTGGTTGCGAGTTGGGTTAGTGAAGAGCAAGAAGGATTTCACAAAAGAGGCGAAGCGGGTTGGGTCAGTGAGGCACCCAAATCTGGTGTCATGGCGAGGGTTCTACTGGGGGCCCAAAGAGCAGGAGAGGTTTATCATTTCTGATTATTTGATGGGAGATAGCTTGTCTCTATATCTATACGGTAATTTCTTTTATTTTCTTTTGATTCTCTAGGTGCACTATTCTTTCTGATTATTTTCTGTTTGTCTTGTTAAATATTGCACATATTTTTGTTTGTTGGCCTTTTCTGAGACCTGACCCAAATTCATGTTATGCTGCCATGAAAAATATGCCCAAGAAGAGTGCACGTAGAGATAATTGACATAGTCATCTTTTCTTCACAAGTTAGGGTTTCTTTTTCGAAGAATTTTGGAGCACAGGGTGTAGATGAATATTCCTGTGATTTAAAATGGTAATAGTATGAGATACTTTACATTTTTGGTCGGCATACATGAAAGTTCCATTATTTCTATTCCAAAGGTTACATAAAATATCATGTTAATCACACCCCTCCCTAGGGATCTAAAAAATGTCCCTCCCTCTTTTGTATCAGAATCTACTCCAAGGCGGTACTCTCGCTTGTCAGTGTGCCAGCGACTAAAAATCTCCATAGACCTGGCACATGCTCTCCTCTACCTACACCAAGAGAAGAACCTCCCGCACGGCAACATAAAGCCTACTAATGTGCTCCTAACAGGTCCTGATCTCACTGCTAAGCTAACAGATTTCGGACTGCATCGCCTCATGACACAAGTTGGCACCACTGAGCAGATCCTTCAATTGGGTGCAGTTGGGTATCGGGCACCTGAACTGGCAGATGTGCCCAAATCCGTTCCCTCTTTTAAAGCTGATGTATACTCCTTTGGCGTTGTTGTTATGGAAATGTTAACTCGTAAGAGTGCGGGTGAAATTATATCGGGTCAAGTAGGTGCAGTTGACCTCACAGATTGGGTACAACTGTGTAGTAGAGAAGGCCGCGGGCCTGACTGCTTTGATCGGGATATAACGGGTTTGGAGGAAAACTCACGGGTTATGGATGAGTTGTTGCAGATATCGCTTAGGTGTATAAGCCCGGTTAATGAGAGGCCTGATATTAAGATGGTCGTTGATGAACTTTGTGCTATAACAATTTGATTTTTTTTTTTTTTTGGGGGGGGTGGTTCATTTTTTATTTTGTACATTTTTTTAACTGTGTTCGTTTGCCCGATATTTTTTGTGGGTTTCTTCGGGCCTTTCTTTCCTTTTTTTTTATTCTTAGTGTAAAGATAATTTAATCCATTGATTTGATTGATTTTGTTTGCCAGTTCATAGTTTAAATAGAGATTAATCTTCTTTTTCTAGCACCGTCTGTGTTATATTTGTTTGGGAAAATGACTTCTCTTCAGTTTTTTTAATAGGAAAAACACGAAAGTGCTATTGCTTGATGAGGTCATTGCGGAGTTAAACAAAGTTTCAAACCAATATTTTTATTTATTTGTTTTTGGTTGTGGGTCAAGGTGAAAATTTTCTCCCTGGAATTAATTGAAATGCCCCTCAGAAACTATACTTATGGAATGAGATCTGATCTATGGTCTGGTAACCTGGTTAGTTCTAAAAAGTGTTCAGAAGTTGTCAACTGCCGAGCAATAAATAGACTACTGGGCATTTGGGTAATTTATTCCTTGCTATATAATATTCCGTGTGTACCCGCTCAGAAATGTCTGCCAAGGAATCATAGCACCTCACCTTTTTTCTTGAATTGACTTTTATCTTATGTAATGTTTGCAGAAAACACACACACACACACAGATTTGCAAGTATAAAGGGCAAAAAAATGTTATTTTTCCTTGCATATATGTCACTTGATAATTAAAATTAAGATCAATGTACGTCAAATGTCACACTGTAATAGGAGTAACAGTACTAAATCTAATGAAAATCAATGTCTCCTTCCTAGAAGAATATTAATTTGTTTTTCTTTTTGTTTTGTGGGGTTGCACTTTTACATCAGTTAGGGTCAACTCGTAGCTATCAACTTTGCTGTTATCAATCAGTATATCGATCGTTTATGTTTCTAGCTACACGCACACATACCATCCTAACAGTGCTATGCGACTATGCACCAATCAGACCTCTGTATCTCATTAATCTTACCAAATATAAAGGTTTTATACAATTTTATATATACATACAAAGTAATTATACAACTTTGTCTGGAGAAAAGATCGTTGCAGCAGCAGTCTGACACAGCCTTGGCAGGAGCGCCTTCTCCACTATTAAATCACATGCTAGTGTTTTCTGGTAATGCTTACAAAATGAAAATATGGAATCGTACAATCTTTCAAATAGAAAAATGAAATAAACCATTAGACTGGTTTTCTGGTAAATAATTAATTGTACAAGCAACTGAATATTTTATGTTATACGTATAAATAACGTTCTCAACATGAAGCTGCTCTTTTGTTGGTTCCAAGTACCATATTTACAGCTTCATTTTTCTGGTTTCGTTCTTTACTTTCTTGGCTTCTTTTGTGCTTAATAATGGCATTGTATTACACGCTTAAACGTTACATTGAACATGTTCAATTGTTCAAGCTTAAGTGAGGTTTAATGGGGACCATCTCAGTCGAATTATCTCAATTTCTGATCAATCTTGGATCAAATTCGGATGAGAACAATTAGCTCCATTAAAAATTTCAAACACAGATTCATCCACTTTAATCGAATTTTGGCAAATCGAACTTTTACCCCTCTTTTACAATTAACCAACAATAAAACCAAACCAAAACAAAAAAACAAAATTGGGTCTCAATGAAACTTATCAATAAAAAATGGGGCCTTTAAAATCTAAAAATAAGACCAAGTCAGTGTGTTTTCAGCCGATAGTAAAACAAACCATCCAAAACCTGATAAATTCCCTATTTAAGGGACCCAAACCGAATGAATAGTCTGACAATATGGGACCCAGCGTGTCTCAACAGCTATGATGATAAGCACCACTTGTTGCACCCATACCTGGCAGGCGTTGCTGCTGTCAGAACCAGCACAATAAATTTCATTTATCCATTAATAACATAAAGGCTACTACAGTGGATGTAGTCATCTAATATCAAATTTGGCATGATTGCACAACTGTTAAAGAGTTACCAGAATTTTCACCACCTACATATCTCTAAATGCAATCATATAGATGTTAAGATCCATCCATGAATTTTCAACAAGTTCTTTTGTCAGCGAATATATTTACGAGCTGGAAAAAGAAGAACCAAGCTGATAAAAAGAATAATAAAATAGTTTCCTTTTTCCCTTTCCAACCAATTCATTGAACATAGCAGGAAAAATATCCTATACCTAAAGCTTAGATACATGATTGATTTTCCATCTTCATATTGTTGCCAATTAAACTGAACAAATACATAATTACATACAGTACAAGGGTTACAAAATACTTACAATAAAGCTACCACACACCTATACTTTTGGACTAGGCCCCCAAGACTTTTATCTATTGCAATTGACCACCCAATATTGGAATATTTTCAAACAATTTAAGATTTCTTTCGGTGGAATCAAAGAGGTTGCATTTCAAACTTTAATTACAAAGCAAATAAGTTGCATTATTCAGAAGGTTGTAGAATTTGAAGTCACTGGGGGTCAAGTGCAAAATATAAATTTATGGGACTCTTACATAATTTCCCCTAAATGCTATGATCTAACCTAAACTGGTTCATTTAGATTCATCTTCATCATCTGTATCGAGCTCGAGGCCTTCAAGTGCCAAGAGATGGCCGAGAATCTTTTTCTTTTCTTCCTCGGCTTTTCTTCGCATGATGTCTCTTTTTCGCAGAACGAGAGTGTGCCTCTTTAATGTTGTGTTGAAGAACTCCTTGTATGCGGCCTTCTCTTTCGCCAGGAGCTTTCTCTCTTCCTCTGGGTCTACCTGCCATTTTTTTAACCATTTTTCTCATATTTTATTATCTGTATGCAATAAATTTGTTATTATAATAGATGTCAAAAAAGAAGAAAATGATTATAGTTTGTCTAACAAAGGATAAGAGCATACTTGGTTGCACACTGAACATTTATGAATAATGAAGTCTTAATCAAGGGTCAATTCAGCCCATGCTAGAAGAAAGAATAAGATATTGGCCGGCATTCATAATATTAAAACAATTTATCTTGCAAGAATTCAGGTCATCAGATCATTTATGGAACAATTTATTGGTAATTTTCATCTGTGTGCTAAATTTAAGGAGAAAAGGTGTCTCGATTTTACAGAAAAGTAATTTAAGCTGACATTTGAACCAGTTTAGTCCAAGAACTCCTCAAAAGAATCCAAAGAAGTCCTTGTCATCAGCTGCTTATATTAAATAAAATGACGTAACTATTTGCTTTTCCTAGTGAGCCGGCAAAAGGAATAACCTGACTAAGATTAATCTATGAGAACCCAGTTTTTTCAAAAAGAGGACCTAATTCCAAATCATGCCCAAAGCTTTCCAAGTCTTGTGTTTATGTACTTTAAATCTTTAATGCATGTTTATTTACTTTGTTAAATAAATTTTCAATTCCAGTAATAATTTATATGCTGACAAAGTTCATATTTGCATTCTATACCTATGACTAATTTATAGAAAACTTAAGTTTCTACAGGAAAAAGTTCTTCTTCAGCATGCCACAAGAAAAATAAAAAATTGTCAATACAGATGGTAACCTTAGAACGGGTAAGGTGGCGTGCACGTAGAGTCATCTCAAGCTGCTGCTGTTCAGCCCACGCACTTATTGCCATGTCACCTCGTTGGTCAAAAGCTTTTCTCTTTTTCATCAACCATTCCATCCACGCCTGTGATGCCTGAAACATTTTACCAAGAACCAAGCCGTTAAACAACCAATTACCAAAACCACCTACTTAATCATCAAGAAACCATCAATAATTCAACTAAGCTTATTTAGTCCTAAATTGAACTTTTGCCTCCACCTCTATTATAAAACTAAATGAAAAATTCTACAGGAAAAAAACAAATTTAGAGCTAAAGAAAGATCAAAAGTAACAAAACCAGTAATATCAAGCTGTACTTTTCCCAAACATTACAGGGGATCATACAATTTTAAACTAAATACCTTCATGGGATTGACACGATGGTTCAAGTCATACTGTCGTCTCTTTTCCTGGTCTATAAGCAGCTCATATGCTGCTTGGATTTTGATAAATCGAGTCTCTGCCGTCTCTCCTTTCTCTAGCGTCCCTCTTCCATCATATACTGCAAGTGTCATTTCAAAAACAATTAACTGCGAAGGAACATATTTCCTTCTTAGTTAAAGTTTTGATCTGAAAAATCAAGATGAAAGGAGAGAGGCTGGGATATTGGTGAGGTAATAATATAAAGTTCGAATTTACTTGCAAGTATGATCTTATACAGGGATTAAGGTGCCACATGTGTGCACATTTTTTATAATATATGGAACCAGAATGCAGAAGCCGGTATTTGAGCCAACTGGATTTGCGACCTTTTTTCCTTCTCTCTGTTTATTTTCCTCAACTTGATAAAGCAAAAGTAAGGATGATGAGGCTTAATTTCAAATCACTAATTGATTAAGCAATAATTGGGCAACCCGGATGCTCAATTGCACTAGTGACGCAGGAGACATAATTGGTTGAATTGGGGCTTAATTGAAAATTCTGCAAGTGACTGTAACATATTAGAATGATATTTAAAAAGTATGCAGATAGTGACCTACAAAAGTAGAAAATCAATATTCAAAAGGAAAAAAATGAGAAAAAGTAAATTAAGAGAAAAATGAGTACCGTCAGGGTGGTAGAATTTGGCCAATCTTCTATAAGCTGTTTTTATTTTCTCCTCATCAGCATCCCTCTCCAGTTCTTTCATTCACAACATAAAGAAGACAAATTATTAAAAGAAAAGAAAACTTTAGCAAAAATGAAATAATATTTTTTTTATAAAACTTGAGGTTTACATTGCTGGATTTCATGGTGGCAGCTGGTAAAGTGGTATATACCAGATAGTACCACAATCATACTTGTTTTTCTTTCTGAAGAATAAAGCTGTCATATAGAGATTGACTTGAACTAACTAAAGCATAAACTATTTTACATGAAAAGTAAGAAATAGCATATACCCTATGGTACCATCCACAATTATACATAAGGCGTTCAGACTTGAATGAAGATTTCTGAGATGGGATGGGAAAGGTTACCACTTACCAAGCGTTTCGTATGGAGATTTCTGAGAATTCCAATTTGAAACCCTAGTACTAAGAGTTCTTCTGTGAGTGGATCTGTAGAAGCCTGACATCCTGGGCAATTCATGGATCACAAATGAGGAAGAATAAGAGGTGGTAGTCTCAAACGAAGCAAAGGAGCAAGGAGGCGAGTGCATCTTCAAACTAGGGATTCCATTGAACGGCCCAAAACCTAGCCCCAATCCCAGGCCCAGGCGGGCATGGCCACCTCCACCTCCACCTCCACCTCCACCTCCTCCTCCTCGGTGATTGATAAAGGAGGCGCAAATGGTTCTGATATTGCTCATAGTCATGGGAGGCAAACGGAGGAGAGGAGAGAGAGGAGAAGAGAGATTCCGTGACGGGACTGAATCAAAGGAGACGAGTCGAGAGACCGACACGTGGCAACTACTCCTCCAGTTATTTTTACTTACCGCGAGTTTTATTTTATTTTTATTTGGTTGGGAATCTCTTATTATTGTGGAGCGTGGACTGTCGACTGTGGTGCTGTTTCTGCCGAAATTTTTATTAATAGAAAAATAAATAAATATATGGAGAAGGAAATGACAAAAAATCAAGATCTAGAAAAAACATAATAATTTATAATATTTAGAGGACGTTATAAATAATTATGGTCTAATTAGTTTGCTTTAATTATTTTTTAATTAAATCGCAAAAAAAAAAGTTCTAGGCTTTATAGACTACCATGGTTAGAGGTCTTTATAAACTATCACGGTCAGAGAGACAGAGAAAATGAGAGCCTTACAAACATATGTTAGAAAATGGCAATACCCTAAGAACACGCAAGAGAGAGACCGAAATTGTAGTTTGTGTGAGGTGAAGAGGCGAAATAATGAAAAGCATAAACAACCAAGAACCCACAAGAATTTATAATTGGGATGACAGTTGAATAGAGCATGATAGGGAGAGGCATATGAGGAAGTAGAGGAAGGAATGCGGTTAATAAGAAAAACCACACTTTGAAACACATGATCCCATAAATCGAGTGGTAGAGATGCTTGAGAGATAATCGAAAGGCTTAGCTCAACAATGTGGCGGTGCTTGCGTTCGGCAATGCTGTTTTGTTGCGGCGTGTGAGGGCACGAGGTTTGATGCATAATTTGGGGATAAAGCCGAGTAATTGGCTTAAATTCGGTACCTCCATCGATTTGAAGAACCTTGATTTTGGAGCTAAATAAATTCTCCACAAGCACTTTGAACTTAGTAAAAATAGATACCACTTCATTTTTAGAATGGAGAAAATAAATCCAAGAAAATCGAGAGAACTCATCTATAAAGTGCATATAGTATCTATAACCATTTTGGAATACAATGGGAGAGGGACCCCATAAATCGGAGTGAATCACCTCTAAAGGGCAAGATGCAAGATAAAAAGGCAAAACATGTGCCTTTACTTTGTGATAATGCTCACAATTATTTAACTTTTGAGATAAAATTGGAAGATGACGAGAATTTAAAATTGTGCGGATTGTAGTGGAAAAGGGATGCCCCAACCATGAATGCCAAGTATCGGCCGAGACACACTCTCCAACAAAAAACCCGAGGTGAAGTAGAGAAGTGATAGAGACCATTAGTGAGGGGTGCTTGTAGAAGCAGTGTCATGGTGTGGCGGTCCTTGACAATGCAAGAGGAAGAAGTAAATTCCATTAGTACATCATTATCATGAGTGAACTTTGAAATACTAATGAGATTTTTAGTTATGGAGGGAACATGCAATACACCATCAAGTTTTAAAATACCACCATCTATAGAGAGATCACACCGACCAATGTGAGAAATAGGTAAGTTATGTCCATTACCTACTTGAAGACTATCATGCCCGATGTAAGGAGAGAAAGAAGAAAGAGCATTGACATCGAAAGTTATGTGATGCGTAGCTCCTGAATCAAGGAACCAACCTTCGCTTGAAGAGGCGGATGTTGTGTTAAGATAAGCTTGAAACTGGGGATTGGCTTCAGGTGTCGAGTAGAACTCAAAATTATCACGGTACTAACACAAAATGACACTGTGCCCCTTTCTATTACAGATCTGACAGGTGGGCTTATCCTCACTGTTTTGAGAATAATACTGCACAGCTGGGCCTCTGTTTTGAGACTGGGAAGCACCTCTCCCATTGGAAGGCCGAACTGGGCCTCCTCTGCCATGGCCCGTTGGAGTGGGGAGAATAGGAGCCTGATTTGTATTTGAGGACAGCCCATGTCTACTTCGGCCTGTTGAATGCCTTCCTCTTCCTCTTCCTCTTCCTAAAGATGCATGGAGAGCTACTGGATCCGAGGTAGGTAATGGCGTCGGTGTTGAGTCAAGAGGAGAGCTTCGTGAGTGAGGAGGTAGCCATAGAGGTCGGCAAGAGACACCTGATCAGACCGAGTAGTGAGCGCCACAACAAAGGAATTGAATTCGGATCCTAACCCGTTAAGCACATAGCAAACAAGATTCAAATCCGTGATCGGCTCACCAACAGCAACAAGTTGATCGACAATTCCGCGCATCTTCTTGAAATAGTCATTGCACCCGAGACCCGCTCTGACAGTGGTTTGGAGAAGGCGACGAAGCTTGATAAGCACAAATTATATACACATTTTGATATAATTTTATTATAGAATAACTCTAATTATCATGTATTTTGAGTATAAAGTTAATAGATTACACCTAGAATCAAGTTACTGCAGTTGTTTGGCTTTAAATCGCAGGAAAAGACGAAAATGGAAGAAATTAGGTCTCAGTGCGGGTCAGCCACCCACACTCACAGCCAGTGCGGACGCACTCAACACTTAGCCAAATTTTCAACCTCTCAGCAGACCAAGGAATTTTTTCTGAGCCTACTGCGGACGCACTGGCCATCTAGTGCGGATGAGCCCAGCCGCACTGAGGACTTAGCCGTTATCAGGAATTGTGCACTCACATCCAGTGTGGATGGACCACACGCACCCATACTCAGTGCGGACGCACTGAGAAGATCTTCAGAGTTAAATAACGAAACTCTGCATCCAGTGCGAATGAGACCACCCGCACTCATCACCAGTGTGGATGCACTGGACCCGCAGAAAGCCAGATTTACACATTTTCAACACGGTTTCTATTTTTAGTGCTTCATGAACGTGTTCTACAGCTAAATATGGACCAGACAACCTGGGAAATAATCTGAATATAGCCCCCACTCACCTCATAACTATGCTTCTTAATTGGGCATAGTCCTTGGCTATAAAAGAGGAGGTTCATTCCCATTCAATCCATCATCTCATTCTCTCTCTCCATACACAATATTTAGCGATAAATTCTGAAGTAAGGAAAGCTTTCAAGCAAGGAGAAGAAGGGTTTCTTGAGCAAGATTCGGCAAGATAGAGGTTCTTGATTCAATAAAGGGTGTAATCATTTCTTTATTTCATTTCTTCTTATTTTTGCCAATTTTTGTAATGGATCTCTCTAAGAGAGAGTAGATCTCTCTCTAGGGGTTTAGGTCAATGCATGAACTTGTAATTATATCTTATTTGGTTATTTGTTTTTGTTATGATTGTTTTATAGGATTTGATGTTAATTTCTGTGATTTATCATTTGTGTTAATTACATAGTTTAGTACTTGAAATCAAAGTAGTCTCACTTTGGTATCTCTTTGTTATGCAAAGGATCCAAAGAAGTTAGGATGAGAGGAGAGTACCAAATTATGAATGCAAATACCCTAGGTTTGGATTAGGATCTAACCAATTTGTAATATAAGCCGGAACTACAGAAATTAAGGTTAGGAACTTGGTGAATGACCTAACTATGAAGCCAAACCCTAATTAGGACATCTCAAATCGAATCAGGTATTGGTATGATGGACTTAATCGTGAAATATCAATATTTAAGGAGATGAGAGACTAACAAGAGCTAAAAGGGTCTAGATAGCTAGGGTGAAAGACCTAATCGTGAAGTCTGAATTACTTAGACACGCTATTAATTCACGAAAGTGACCCTTAATAACATATTAGGTTAGAAACCTCATTAAATCATACATGAACTTAAACAAATACCGAATATATAGGGTTAGCAAGTGATTGTAGGCCGAATACCCCTAGATCTCCTTTACTTGAAAGCAAACTAATTTTTCTTTCATTCATTTACTTTTATTGTTTTAAAACTCCTTTCTTCAGGTATTGAACCAACTTCAGATTTACTTAGAACAACCTACCCCCCCCTAATTTACTTTTATTGCACTTTACTTTATTTTATTTTCTGAAATTTATTACTAAAATTTAAGCCTAGTAATTAAACATACTCCCTGTGGATCGATACCTGACAATATACTACACGGTAGGATTGTATACTTGTAATCTGAACCAAAATGTATATTTAGGGATAAAAGGTACATCTAATTGTACTGAAGCTTTTTACCATACCCTTTGGTCGTATCAAAGCTCCATGACCCGAGCAGTAGAGATGGCGAAATAAACGCTGTGCAGAGATCGCCATAAAGAAGCAGTAGTCTGGCACGTGACATACTGAGCTAGAATTGAATCGAAGATGGTTGATCGAAGCCACCCGAGAAGAAATCTGTCTTGCATTCTCCAAGTAGTGAAGGCCGGATTTGACTAAAATTGCTCACCGACCTTTATGTGCTTATCAGGAACAGTAGCAGATGAATCCAGATGATGTGTCTGTGGGTTTCGGATACCACTTTTGGAGTTTTGTGGTAACCAAAACCCGTTTAGGCTTAAGGTACGAAATGACCGTAGAACAAAATTTTTTACGGCCAACTTAAGCTCAAGATTAAACGGGGTATGTCAGGAAACTTTTCAAGGCGGTCCAACTTCAGTATTCCTTTGGCATCAAAACCCAATTTAATCATTTCACAGATCTACTCCATGATTAATTTCTAAAAATTTAATCTACTTACCAATTAAATAGATTAATATAACATATTTATACCTTGTTTCCAAATCACAGTTTGAATGCAGACCGAGCGTGTAGAGCTACATCACGGAAGGAATCGACTCGTCTCGAAGCATCAGACGTCTGATGCCTTTATCGGTTATCCACCAGGACTAATCAGAGAGCGGTTAATTTCTTCTGCCGGAAATACCGTAAACCGTGGAATTCTACAAAAATACTATTCACGGGGAAAAGACAAAAACCCGTAAACACGAATTTTCGGTTACTCAGTTTCATCAAATGAGCAAAACTGACATACGCGAAATTCGATAAAACACTATTCATCGATCCTGTAAATATACTCCACAACAACCCGCAAGATTATATGTCAACTATGTATAACTTTCTTTTCTCAACCGAAATACTATTTAGGAGAGAAACCGAGAAAGAGAGAAAATACTGATTCGATTCTGCACGAAACGATACAAGTGAATTAGTATTTTAATCCTCTCATGCACCCCTCTATTTATAGCCTCTAAAATAGTGTGAAAAAACCAAAATACCCCTATGACAAGGCATGCCACCTAAGGGGGTGAGGTGTCATGTGGATAAGATCGATGACGTGTCATCTGGATAGGATCGATGACATGTCATGCGGATAAGCACAAATCTGAAAAAACCCGAATGCTCTCGGCCCGAACACAAATAATGCTGGTATAATTATTCTGAACAATTATATTTCTTGCGGTTGTTTGTTTCGGTATCGATGACGTGTCATCTGGATAGGATCGATGATATGTCATGCGGATAAGGACGAATCTGAAAAGACCCGCCTCGGCTCGAACACAAATAATGCTCGTATAATTATTCTATACAATTATATATATTTTTCTTGCGGTTGTTGTTTCGGTAATTCATACAACGTGTCCGGCATATTTATAAATTAACCGGTTAACTTTTATACAACGTTTCACACACGTTTATAAATTAACCAATGCTTTTGCTTGTTATTTTTATATAACATTTATAATTTAATTATAACACGTATAATTAATTATAACCATCTTACTATTGATCATAACCAATTTATAATCAATCATAATAAGATTCTCCGATTAACTCATATATGGTGTGACCCAATAGGATCTGTGTTATGTTGGTAAATAGAGTTAAAACTGTTTTAACTTCTATAATCATGGGTGGCGTCTGGGAACACATCATGACCATCCAATTACACAGATGATGCTGTACAGTACAATATTACGATCCAGTAAACAATTTACTTGTGTCTATTCTTCAGTCTCATAGCTATCAGATTAGTTTCAAGGTAGATGTGTGTCATCCTTGTAAACTTAATCTTTTTTTGATCTTGAGCAGATTATCAAATATGATTACTCTTGTAATCATACCGCGCGCTGATAATCTTATTCTATCAAGGGGCCCAGTGATGCTATAGCTTGTATAAAATACGAGGGACGAATAGTATTCTTGGTAGACTATCACTTCCTCAGCTAAGCTATACATATGGGAATGCTACCGTTATGACTGCTTTTTACGGACAGCAGTGGATAACAATCACACATACATATTTCTCAGTGGGAATGATAAATACCTCATACTGTAGAACGTGACACTGAATGAAAATATAAATGACACGAACACAATTCTATTTAATGTTTCATTCGAGGTCTGTCAAATACCATGTTCCTAGAACATGTATCTATGTGATTAAAATGACATCTCGTGTCAGGTGGTTTGTAAAACTTAACCATATTTTAATCCACATACTAACCTTATAACGGTAATTAGTATTCCTGCTAATTACCTTGGTCAGTGGCCTTTTAAGATTAAGAGTATATATCATCTATATTATGGAGTTTCACAATTTCAGTCATGAACTTGAAATGATCCATAAATGCAATAATACTCAAGACAACAAAATGATATTAATCATCCAATTCACAAATAAAGCTTTATGATAAATTATCGTATTATTGACTTCTAGATTATTACAAACTAACTGTGTCAAGCCATAACCATCAATAATCGGCTCAATTTGAGACTGCCAAGCTAGAAAGTTAGATCGATCGAGCTTAGTTAAAACCGGCAAAGTGATATGAATCACTGGTACAGATTAAACAGGTGGAGAAAGGAGTGTAGTGTGTTAGTTTGTAATAATCTAGAAGTCAATAATATGATAATTTATCATAAAGCTTTGTTCATGAATTGAATGTTTAATTATATATCATTTTGTTGCCTTGAATATTATTGTATTATGGATCATTTCGAGTTCATGACTGGAATTGTGAAACTCCATAATTAAGATGATATATATTCTTAAGAAGTCACTAACCAAGGTAATTAGCAGGAACACTAATTAACCGTTACTAGGTTAGTATGTGTATTAAAAGATGGTTAAGTTTTACAAACCATAGACACGAGATGTCATTTTAATCACATAGATACATGTCATAGGAACAAGGTATTTGACAAACCTTAAATGAAACATTGAATAGAATTGTGTTCATGTCATTAATGTTTTCATTCAGTGCAAAGTTCTATAGTATGAGGCATTCATCGTTCCAGCTAAGAGATGTGTATGTGTGAGTGTTATCTAACGTTGTCTGTAAAAAACAGTCATAATGGTAGCACTTCCATTGTTGGGATTTCATGTGTATGCCTATGGTGAGAATTAAAAAAATTTCCAATCACCACTTGGCTCAATACACAAAAGACGTTATTTATATGACAATAGCAAACAAGAAACTTCTTAATAATTTCATTAAGCACCTAATGTGTACTAAATAAAAATAAATAAATTTATTTATTTCTTATACAAGAGGAGATAATAATTTATACCTAAAGAGATTGTCAAATCTCTTATTAGAGAGAAGTTGATTTCCCTTCTAGATCTCTTGGAACCGCCGTTCTCTTGGAATCACCTCTTACTTCACCTTGAACCTAAACAACGAACTACCACACCTCTTAGATAGATGGATGTGAAGTTCAAGGCTTAGATACAACCACCTCTTGATCTTTAAATCAACAAACTATTTGATTTCTTGGTGGCTAAACCTAACAAGAGAAGATGAGAGAGCAACCTTCTCAACTTTTGGTCAAGGAGAAAGGAAAAACGTGGCTGCTCAAAGGGGCTGATTTTGGCAAGTGTTATATGCAGAAAATTACCTTGTTTTTCTCCAAAATGAGCCCCCTTAAATAGGCAAGGGTTAGGGCAACCCTTTGTGTAAGGTTTGAATCAATTACACAAATGCCACTAGCCTTGTTTAGCCATCTCATGCTCTCTTTAATCTCATCTTATGGTTGGTTCAATAAATTAATTTATGAACAAATAATATTATTCATATTATTCTATTATACAATATTTATATTATTCTTATAATGTATTCAAACATTATACCAAATAATATTTGCATAACTTCATAAATTTATTTATGGTCTAAGCATGTCATATTATGACATTTTATTTTAGCATTTCATCACATGTATTTTATCTTATACATCATTATGAAATGTAAAATACTTGTTGTTTCTCTTCAGTTGGTGTGACCGTATAGAGGATCTATGTCATCTTGGCAATAATATAAAACTTTATATTATTAACTATAAGAAGTTCTATCATTACATTATAGTTATCCAAACGACATAGTAAATCATTTACTCAATCCACTAATTTTGTGTCTATCCTTGTCACATGATATTATGAATAATATGCAAAATAGGATCGTGTCATTTTTGCATTATATTCATTTTCTTGGTCTCTCAAGTGAATTATAATTATAACTACATCAGTTATATTGCATGCGATATAATTCCACTTTACCAAGGGGCCCAGTAATATCATAACTCAAATTGAGGGACAATGATAATATTAACATATAGATTTCTCCCGCACAAGTTGTACACAACGAACTGCTATTTTATTCCTATCATAAGATAGTATTTAAATAGCAATCACATTATATGCTTCTCATGTGAAAAACCTACACATCTCATATCTAAGATTCTAAAGACACAATGGAAACATTAATGACACAAAACACAATCCATATAATGTTCCATTGATTTAAGTCATGCTCAATATATAAAATACACATTTTATATATTCATGTAATTAAATGATAATCATTTATCAACATTTATAGAACTTCAATGTACTTTAATCTACATGACAATCTTTCTCGGTAATTAATGTTCCTCCTTAATTACCACGATTGTGAACTTATTTAGTGATTAAATGTTTGTCATCTTAGGAGTTCTATGATTCAAGACCAAGAGCATCTTCTTGAATACTTCCAAAGATATAACATATAAATCTCAAGGAACAAGAATAATAATATTCGTAATAAAATCATGAACAACACATAAATTATTATTAAAAGATAACTTTCAAAACACACATCCTTCATCCATATGTATAGCTTAGCTAAGGAAGTGATGGTTTACCAAAAGTATTATTGTCCCTCGTATTTTGTACAAGCTATAGCATCACTGGGCCCCTTGGTAGAGTTAGATTATCTGCATGCAGTATAATTACAAGAGTAATTATATTTGATAATCTACTTAAGATCAATAAAAGATTAAGTTAGCAAGGATGACACACATTTACCTTGAAACTGATCTAATAGCTATGTGACAAAAGAACTGACACAAGTAAATTATTTACTGGATCGTGATATTGTACAGTATAGCATCATCTGTGTAATTGGATGGTCATAATGTATTCTGCCAGATGCCTTTCATGATTATAGAAGTTAAAACAGTTTTAACCCTATTTACCAACATAACACAGATCCTATTGGGTCACACCATATATGAGCTACTTGGAGAATCTTGTTGATTAATTATAAATTGATTATGATTAATAATAAGATGGTTATAATTAATTATACATGTTATAATTAAATTATAAATCTCATATAAGATGACAAGCAGAAACAACAGTTAATTTATAAGCGTACACGGTAAGTTGTATAAAAGTTATCGAACAACAACCGAAACTGAACCGTGAGAAATATAATTGTTTAGAACAATTATATATATATATATATATATATATATATATATATATATATATATATATATATATATATATATATGAGATAGGCTAATGTGCATTCGAATGTATATGGTCTGAAGTGCTTACGGTCCAAATTTGAAATTTCAAAATCCAAATGGTTGATCCGAACCGTTCATCTTGTTCTCCATATTAATATGTGCTTGGAGGCCAAATTTTACATTTTTCTGAATTTTTTTACTATTTATTAAGCCACTTTGAAAATCGCTGGTCCAACGGTTTTACTGTTTTGTGCAACCACTGTTGGATCAACGATTTTGTAAAATACTTAATAAATAGTAAAAAAATTCAGAAATATATAAAATTTGGTTTCCAAGCACATATTAATATGGAGAACAAGATGAATGGTTCGGATCGACCGTTTGGATTTTGAAATTTCAAATTTGGACCGTAAGCACTTCGGACCATATACATTCGAATGCACATTAGCCTATCTCATATATATATATATATATATATATATATATATATATATGATTTAGATTTTAAATATTTATTATGGTTTTAAATTTTGAGCTAACAATCATTAGCAAATTAAAACCTTAATTAAAAATTAAATCTAAAAATCAAAATATACATTTATATTAAATATGCATGCCGGCAAAGCAAAATATATCTAAATCAAATAAAATGTATGTCGGCCATGTAGCAAAATTAATAAACAAAATAAATTGATTTCGGCCATGAAGCAAAAATCAATTTGATTTTGTCATTTGATTAGAACCGCCATTCTAATGGCAATTTTTTGTAATTAGGCCAAATGCCAAGGGCATTTTGGTCATTTGCAAAACCTCCACATTTTCCTATAAATACAAGGGTGAGGGTGAAAGAGAAAATCACTAATTCACATATATCATATCTGATCTGTCTGATTGATTCGAGTTTCTATTTTCTCTCTTTTACTATTTCGGTTGTTACGAGATTCGGAAATAATATATTTTGTGAATTCCGCGGTATTTCTGTTTTTGCCTTTCTAGCAAAACGGAATAACTTCGAGTCGTAAATATATTTATTTTGTCCTTTTATCGGTGAATAGTGTTTTTTGTAGAAAACTGCGGTTTACGATATTTTTGGCAAAAGAAATAAACCGCTCTCCGGTTAGTCTTGGTGAATAACCAATAGAGGTATCATTCGTTTGATACTCTGAGGCAACCATTTCTGATCGATCTTCTTGCTCAGCTGCATTCCAACTGAGATTTGGAAACGAGATATAAACATGTTATATTAATCTATTTAATTGGTAAATAGATTTAAAGCTTTTAGAAAACAATTATGGAATAGATTTGTAAAGGAATTAAATGAGGTTTTAATGCCGAAGGAATACTGAAGGTGGACAGCCTTGAAAAGTTTCCTGACATACCCCGTTTAATTCTTAGCTTAAGTTGGCCGTAGAAATTTTTGTTCTACGGTCATTCCGCAGCTTAAGCCTAAACGGGTTTTTGGTTGCCCCGAATCCCAACAGTGGTATCAGAGCACAAGGCTCTTCCACTGATTGATTTTCTAAAAGTTATAACTTATGCAAATTAGGTGCATATGTCGCATATCAGTTTAATTCTTACATTTGCAGCTTAAGTCCAAAATTGATTAGAAATGAAATTTTTTTGGATCGGTTCTACTGACTAAGAAAGTTAAATTAGATTTAAGCTTTTTTTATGCTTTCTTATGAAATGTAAACTTTTACATTTCTTGGATTGGTTTTCCGATTGAGAAAGATAAAATAGGATTTTATGCTTTCTTTATGTTTTCGTTTTCAAAACTTTCAACTATGTTTGAGTATATCTAAGAATGTGATGAAGCAATAAAGTACCTGAGCAAGAACTGCTAATCTCCACCCGTAAAAGATAAGGTTAGTGACAAGAAAAGTCTCAGCTTTTCGTCTAACCCTCATTTACGTGTCCTGATAGCTGACCCAAAGGGGACCTTGTCACGTTACCAAATTAATCTTACGCTTTTGAAATGGCAAAGTATAACTCTTTTGCCTTTTCGAAAACCTTTGGATAAGTAAAGGTAATCGAAGAATGTGATGAAACAATAAAGTACCTTAGTAAGAGCTGTCATTTCCACACCATAAAAGAGATGGTTCTGTTTAGGAAAGATTGAGTCTAAGCGGTCCTTGTGACCCCGATATTTCCTGGGAGCCCCTTTCACGTGTCCTAATGACTGACCCAAAATGAACTTTGTCACGTTACCAAATTGCTTTATGAACCGAAAAGAATATATGATTTTAAAACATATAAATTGTTTATGTGCTTTAAATGGTATAAATAAGAACTGAGCATAGCTGCAAAATAAAGAATTGGTAACTGATATATTATATACCCGACTTGGTCCCGTATATAAGTAAATTAGATTTACAGTTTAGAGTAAATTAATCTTTAATATTAATTTCGTCAGATATTGATCATTCACTTGGATTTAAATTAATCTAATTTTATTCTAAACTAATTTGATATTTTTAATATTTTAATTTGAAGATAAATTGTTTGTAAAATTTCTAATGTCGAAATATTCACAAAATAATTATTCATGAGTTACGGCAATTTTAAAAGTGTTATACTTAATTAATACATTCTAATTACCTATCTAATTTGATTTATTTTAAATTAACTATAATTATTTTAATCGATCGAAATGCGATTTCAAACGTTAATTTATTATTAAAAATCCCTAATGCTAATATTTTATTAAAAATATATAAATTGTATAATTATTAGTAAACTAATATTTAGTTTACTATATTTTAGTTATTTTGTAATTTATATACGTAATTTGGTTATAAAATTTTAAAAACGAAATCCTTTACTAATTTGCATGCCTTCTAATTATTTAATTCTAAGTTGCGCCATTCATTATTTTATAACTAATATAATTTACCGTTTACTCACTATTTTGAATTTAAGTCCAAAAGTAAATATTTTTTATTTATGTTTTAAAAATACTTAAATATTATAACATTTTTAAAACTTGTTTTAATAAATTTTTATTTTATTTAAATGTGTTGGGTGTTTTATTTTGATTTTCGGGATCATATCGTGTTCAATCGGGTTATTTTGTATATACTTAAATTATGTTACGAGGTATTATCAAGACATCAAGACACTAGATGGTATAATCATTTACTGATTTAATTTAAATTTACATAAGCATCCGATTTTATTCAATTACATTATCAAAACCTAAACTATAAAAGCCATCTTTTAATCCGTCAATTCTCTTATACCTTTCGCCCATTTGACTTATCAATTATTTTATTCTAACTTAATTTAATTAAAGACCCATAAATTAGTAAAGATTTAAGACTTTAATTAAAAATTCACAATTCACCCAAGCCCATTTATACTCATTTTTCAGTCGAACTAACAACCAAAAGGGCCAAGCCCAATAAAATTAAAAATTGCACCTTAGCCCCTAGTTTTTAACAAATCCAATAAGGTCCTACATTTTACATAACCATCCCCAAATTTTCTATAAATGACAAATTGGTCTCTGTCAGTTCAAGTACATGTAAAAACAGATCAACGCTATACCAGTATCGCAACACCACAACAAGGCACCCAAGCACACACAGGAAAGCACGCCAACCAGACCAGCAAAACAGAACAGACCAGGCCACAAGCAAACCAACAAAACAGAACAAGAGAAGCAAAGCAAGGCAACAAGCACCAGACAGAGACAGAGACAGAGGGAGAAACAAGGAACAACACCCCAAAACAGACAAGGCACAACATGTACCCAATTCATAAAAAGGCCGGTACTGAGTCAAGATAGAAAGCACGAACGTCACAACAACAATTCAAGGGTGTACCAGCCTTGATCAATTTAATGGTCGGCCGGGAAAATCCAGACAGAATTCATTCCAAAGCCTCTCCATGAATTCAAACCAAGCTTTGAGATTTGTGTTGCTGATATTTTAATTGTTGAGATTTGTCAGAAAATAATACGGTTTGGCTTTGAAATTGTTTAACAAAAGAATAACTTTTAATCAAGCACAAATCAATAGTTAGAAAATTTTAATATGAAATCTTGAAGGTTACAGCTGCGATTATTTTCTAAAATTTAAGTTACCATTTGATTAATTTTTATTTTACTAACTTTATTATTTTTATGAAACATCTCACTTGATCAATTTAACATCCATTTCTTTTATAAATTCGTATCGAGGTTTCATAATATTTTTATAATGTCGTACGAATATTATTAAGTGTTTATATTTTAAAATTGGTAATAAAAATTTCTAAATGATCGTTAGTATAATTAATAAAAAAATTATTTGATTGAAAATTTTACATTAGTATAATTAATCATGTTTTAAAATTACGGAATATAACAATCAAGACATAACTTATCCTAATTTAATTCAAGTAAATTCTAAATCCTAATTCAAGTAAATTATGGCAAGTCAATTTATCCTAATTCAATAAATAAATTAGTGTTCAATCGGATCACAAAACCGATCAGAATCAAAAGAGGTTCGGTTGGCCTTAAGAGGAGCTCAATGGAGGAGGCAGCGGTCGAATTCGGTACTAGGTGGATCGGCTGAAGAGAGGAGGCGGACTTGCGGGCCTAGATCGGCACAAGGCTAATCGGCCTTGGATGAGGCGGCAGGAGCAAGTCAACCTGAGCTCGGCTATGTGGAGATTAGCGGACCCGAGGCAGAGCTCAGGGTGGCAGACCAACAGCGACGGGTGGCAGAGCACATGGTGCGTCGACCAAGGGAAAAGAGAGAGGGAGAGTGATGTGAGAGTGAAGAGAGATATTGCTTGTCAAATGATTTGATTTTGGATCAAAAAGTTTGTTTAGGTGGAGGGATGAGGTCTTTAGATAGACCTCACCAATTATACAAATACCCTTGTAAATATCTAGCATATAAGTTGATAATCAAGGCTTATTTGGTAATTGCTCATGCCCTTGTTCCAATGGACCAAAGGTGTATCCAAATGATATCAAAACTTAGCTTAGGCAACAAGCAACCAATCTCTCCCTCTCATCTTGTTGACCAGGTCAATGCTTGCATCATCAGATCTAGTCAACCATGTTTTGACCAGATGCTCTTGAGTTTGATAAAGTCAAACTTCTTATCTCTTCACTAAAATAGTCATAACTTTTGAACCGTAAGTCCAAATTTTGCATACCACATATCCATACGCTTGTCTTTCAATTCTCTATCTCATAGTACAATCTAATTGCACTAAATAGTAGAATTAGTAATCCCCATTATATGTTTACTCTAGTTAAACATATATCCTCATTCAGTTGAATCAAGCCTTTGTACCAGGCAGGTGTACAAATATGATTTAACTAATTCCTTATCTGATTAAATCTTCCAGTGTACAAACTCTTGTACCATAGATTTAATCAAACCTCTCATTACTTCTTAATGTGTGTAATGGTATTCCATATTTTATACATCAGCCAGTATGTATAAGTATTCTTGTGATATGATGTGCAACAGGTAATTGTGCATCAATGGCATCATCAGCTTGTATGATGAAGCGACTAGAGCCCTTGTAGGTGTGACCCACTTGGATCTGTATCATGTTGGCAATGAGCTTCCGATCTCATTGATCAAGGTTAGCGTCTAGCAACACGCCTTGACTACCCAAATGTACAGACATGTAACCGAACAAAATCGTTGATCCAAGATAGACAATGCATAACATTGCCCGTGTCGTATCCAATACCACATGATATCTTCATGATAAGGCCAGGATAGGATTGTGTTACTCCTGAACGCTCATCGTATCTATTTCTTGATCCCAGAATCACCATATACTTGTGATCAGCCAAGATCACAATGCATGTTGTATAATTCGATTCCATCAAAAGGCCCAATAGATATCATCACTCATACACACTCTACCTAACGTGCATGAGGGTTATTTCCTTCTTGACTTCACGAGCTCCATTCCACGAGTCTATACCTACCGAGAAGACATCGCTATAGCCTTTTTTACAGAGAACAGTAGATGCCAACTACAAGCACATATTTCTTGAGTATGAAGACATTGAAAATCTAAGGCTTAAGATCCGACACCATGCGAACCATCAATGACACAAAAACACAGAATCCATCTGATTAACACATTAGTCATACCCGATGCCATATAAACACTTATATGCATCCACAGGACATTAGATTGGAAACCAGTCCACTGCTCTAATTCCCATGCTAACCTCTTGCAACTAGTGTCCCTTGCTAATTGCTTGGATTATGAATGTTTAGAGGATACCGCTTTAGTTTCAGCAAATGAACTAAATGGTATTACACTCTAGGAACAAACTGAATTGATTTAGTCATCATATGAACTCAAACCATAGAGTCAAACAATTTGCTCTAAGACACCAACACTATCACTACCGCAATTCTACAAGGAAAGCACTATCTCTATTCTTTGAGAATAGTAACATATTTCATTTCGGTTCGGTGGTACTCTACAATGTAATTTTTTTTATATTTTCATTTACGGATAAAAACGACGAATATATAAAGGATGATCACATTCTGAAAATTCAACCTTTTTTTTCTATCAAATCTATAAAAACTAATATTTTTTAAGGGTAATTATAATTTCCCCCACCTATCCATCCCCCATTTCATCCCCCAACTAACTTTCTATTTTAACTATAACTATAACTACTATTTCTAACAACATTTATTTCTTTCCTTTTTCTCATTTTCTCTTCCACCTCTATTTTTCCACTTTTACCTCCATCTTCTTATCTCACCTCCTTCTCCCACCTCCGCCTCCCACCTCCCTCTCTGACCTTCGCCTCCCACACCTCACCTCACCTCCGCCACTACCACCCTCTCTCACCTCCTCCTCCGCCTCCGTTTTTCCATCGATAAGCTCCCCTCTCTCTTCCATCTCGAAATGGTAAATAAAATAAACTCCCTCCCTTTTGCACTTTCGCCTTGGTTTTTTTCCCTCTATGTCTGCTGCTTCCGCTCCAGCGAACGCTCTGTCGGAGATCATCCGTCACTCCATCCCAATTAAGCACGCTTTTGACAGGAATGAATACTTCAACGTGTATGAATGGATACTTCAATGTATAGGAATGAATACTATAGCACGTCTCTACCGGGTCAGATCCGTCACTGTCGATCGTATCAAAATAATTTTGTATATGTATATGCAATTGATCCCTTTCATGTTTATGTTCTCATTCCTCATGAAGTAGCGAGTTTTGCAAAGAACAAAGCTTTATTAATTGTGAATTAGGCCACTGCGTATTAAATAAATAACATATAAATAAATTTTGAAAAAAAAGAGAGAGATATATGAATGAATACTTGATGTCTTAGAGATTAATACTTCAATGTGTATAAATGAATACTTAATATCTTAGGTATGAATACTTGCGTAACAAGATATTAATACTTGTGTAACGGACAACTCGAAAGTATGTCATCATGGATCTCATTTGCAAGATAAAAATATGTAGAAAACATTCATGGTTTTAGATTTGCAAAATTCTTCACAGATCATCAGAAATATTGGTTAGATTGAACGGAGAAAAAAAACCCACCTCTAAAAACGTGTAAAAGATGGATGAGTGATGTTCCAGTTTTTATATTTGCACTTACACGACGAGGATCAATACTTTCTCGATAAGAGATGAATACTTGTGCAACGGACAATTTGAAAGTATGTCATCATGGATTTCATTTGAAATATAAAATTGTGTAGAAAGCGTTCGTGGTTTTAGATTTACAAAATTCCTCATAGATCGTAAAAAATATTGGTTAGATTGAACGGAGAAAAAAAATCACCTCTAAAAACGTGTAAAAGATGGATGAGTGATGTGTTCAGTTTTTATATTTGCACTTGCACGACGAAGATGAATACTTTCTCGATAAGGATGAATACTTGTACAACGGACAACTCAAAAGTATATCATCATGGATCTCATTTTAAAGATAAAATTATGTAAAAAACATTCGTGGTTTTAGATTTGCAAAATTCCTCACCAATTGTCAGAAATATTGATTAGATTGAACAAAGAAGAAAAAATCCCACCTCTAAAAACGTGTCTAGTTTTTTTTTTTTTAAATACTTAATACATTAGATGTGAATACTTTATGTGTTATAGATTAATACTTGATGCATTATAGATGAATACTTACGCGTGTCAGTTATAAAATCTTTCAAATATTATGTAGTCTCAAAATAGTAAGTGGTCCCCTCTAGGTAGTTAGTAGTTATCGAAGTAGTTAATATCTGGGGGATGAAATGAGGGATTGTTACAGGGGATAGCTAGATGCTCCCTTTTTTTAAATATTTAGTTCCAAAATAAATAAGGCCGGATTATCAGAGCCAGATACTTTTTTTAATTTTGTGTATTTATTATCTGTTTGAAAATATAAAGATCCTGACCCTCCGACCCTTATTATTAAAAAAAAAAGAAAAGATTCTGAGAATCTAGTTTTCTTCGAGCATCCATCCGATTTATAACTTTCTGTATTATTATCCTCTGTGGTAATATAATATTTGAATTAGAATCCGGACCAATCCGTTCCGAGGTAAACGCACAATAATATTCGTGCTGAAGGAGATCGGACGGTCCAGATCTAAACAAAAAATTTCTGTTACCTCAGTGAAGTAAATTCCAAAAGAAGTATGCTCAATTTCTCACCAATGTGGTGGGGACCCTTCTTCCTTCCTTGGGATTGTCTCTCTCATTCTCTCTTCTCTCTCTCGCGCGCGCACCTCTCCAGCTCTCCTCTCCCAAGTCCCAACGACGTAACATCAGAATCAGATTGGTTTCGATTTATAGAAGAATATGTCGAGAAGAAACGTCCAGAGCAACAATTCAAGCTGTACCATTTGCGACAATTCTAATCTCGCATCAATCTGTCCCCCCTGCGTCAATTTCAGGTGCCTTTTTATCATTTTCTCTCTCTCTCCCCCTCCCCCCAACAACGTTAAATTCCCTTCTTTCTCTTATTTTTGTTTCATCTTTCTGTGCTGTGCAGATTGAACGACTATTATACACGGATGAAGGCGCTCAAGAATTCCAGGGATTCCCGCCATTCCAAATTAACCGACAAGCTCGAGTCTAGGGTTAGTTTTTTTCCCGCTTGATTTCAACTCTATTTTTAATTAGGATGAGAATTTAAGCAAATTTGGAAAAGTAACGATTAATTATTTTGCATTAGGACTTTTTAGTAGTCATGAAGCAACTAGGGTTTGGGTTTGAAATCCATCAATTGAAGTTCAGGCTTTGGATATTGGTAATTCTGGCCTTCTTAACGTTTTATCCTTTTATCTCTTTTAATAGAAGAAGGCTGATGATCAACAAAATTGGAGAGTAGCTAAAGCGGAGAAAATAAAAAAAATGAGAGATCACTTGAGAAATTTGGAGAAACAGCTTTCTCATGGTCATGCTCTCACCTTATGGTGTTTGTATTTTAGTTTTTAGTTTTTTTTTTTTTATGTGTTTGTATTCTGATTTCAAAATATATTTTTTTTCAGGTAAATCGAAGGTTAAAGAACTGTCAAGCACTCTGAAACTTAAGTATGAAGGTTTGGATGGAGCCCGTGCAACGGTACTTAGAACTTTTATGTATAACTTTATAGAGCAGTTAAACCAGTACAGTACTAAAGTGGAATATAGTACTGGCTCTGATTTGTAAACTGGTCTCGAGTAGTACGCATCAAGTCTCAATTGTGCACTAGACCTCAATTTAACTCAAACTTACCTAATTTTGTGCTCATTTTAGGCATTTGAAGGCTAAATGTAACAAAATTTGCCTCAGGCATCCATGGACTGTGCAATGATATTTTGATTTAGCAGTTTAATTTGGAAGCTAATGAACTTGTTTCAAAATCTTATTTTAGCTGGAGAAAAGTAAGGTCGAATTCTTGGAGACATTCTATCCAAATCTCATTCATACTCAAGGTCTAGGACTTGTAAGTTTGATCTTTCTGACTAAATTATGCATGCTTGAGTCGGTTTAACAAAGCACATTTTTTACGTAACTTCATCAATAGATACCTTATTTAGAGGTGTATGCTTGTATTGCCAAATATTTCTTAAGGCTTGTCACCTTAATATCAATTTTATTTTGCCTTGTATTATGAATAGAATACCACCATGAAGCATATGTTTGGTTTGTGGTAGTTATAAGATACCTGGCAGTGGTTCCTACATGATTCTTCTAGTAAAGTGTTGCTGCTTATTTTCTTAAATTATTTCAGATGGCGATCACCTCTGAGCGACTTCAAAAACAGTCTGTTGTCATAAAACAAATATGTAAATTATTTCCAATGCGCCGTGTAAGTGCAACCTTACTCTTCTTTATATGTATCACTGGTCTCTTTCAAATGTTAATTTTTTACTCGTGATCAATTCTTCGTTAATCTCAATAGTGCAATGGAGCATCAATTAAACCCACTTCTGCCTTTTATTACCATGAGTCAAATAATTGACCTCCAATTTCTACCCAATTTAGCTATAGTAATTGCTCAGTTGTGCAACTAAACATCAAACTGACCAACAGAAAAAGAAGGGATGATATATATAATGCGACATAGCATTAACACAGTAGAAATATGTCCATATGATACATAATATGAACCATTTCTCATTGTTCTTATAAAAATTTCAGTAAAATGAGAATCAAATTTACAGATGGCGATCCGGTAACATATTTTTCTTCTATGTATATCAAAATTATAGGTTAATTCAGATGGAGAGGGTAAGGATGGATATAATGGGCCGTATGATCAAATTTGCTATGCTCGGCTTCCTAGGGGCCTTGATCCCCATTCAGTTCCCTCTGAAGAGCTTGCAGCCTCTTTAGGGTTAGGCTTCTTTCTTCCTAATAAGGATCATGTTGATATTTTATATTGCTCTCCTAACTTGTAAGCTTTTGTTATTTTATGATTCATAGCATATGTTCATATCTAATTTGCAAATTAAGTTTCAATAATTTAAGATTGGCCATTTTTCCAAGAAGCCCCAATTCATTTTCAATTTAAACCTAATAACAAATTGTGAAAAAAAGAGCCTCAATTCAACAATATGCATATGGACCAAAGGTATAAACATCAAGGTAGAAAAAAAACATGTAACAAAAAGAATTATTTAAGATGTACCACATGTTGGTTATATTGAATTTGAAGTTGTGCATTTACTTGGATGCTATTATCTCAGCAGCATATCTGCTATCATGTGTCAATGTTGAAATTAATATCCTATTTTGTCCATTTCTCTTATCTTCTCTTGGGATCTGCAACAGGTATATCGTGCAACTTTTAAATCTCGCAATCCCTGCCTTGGCTGCTCCCGCTCTTCATAATTCAGGCTTTGCGGTGAGCTGCTTTATCTTTTAAGTGTGACCTGTTCTGTTTGGTTGGCACTCTGAACTCCCGAAGTGTACTGTTTTTTTTTCTTCTTTTTGTGAAAAAAAGTCAGTTACGATAGTTGAGTAACAAATTTGTGCCAAATTGTTTGGGTAAATACTGGATTGCTGGTTTTTACTGTTTGGCAGTATTTCTCACCTTAACATGCATTTGCATATTAAAAAGAGTTGTTTATATTTTACCTTCCATATTTCTGGCTTGATTTTACTGATGTTTTTATTTTATTTTGTTGATTTACTTGTTATTACTTTAGGGTTCCTGTTCACGCGTATGGCAAAGGGACTCGTACTGGAATGCCCGACCCTCTTCTCAGAGGTATCCCAACTGCTTCTCTTCTAAATAAACTTAAATTTGACCGTGAATATATCAGTACTATTTAAACCCGGTACCGTATACAGCACATAACTATAGTTGGCCAGTTTGGTACTCAAAATGCGTAGTTTGTATTTTCTTCTTCTTTCCATTTCATTTAAAAAGTGCATCTTAAAATTTCATGAAACATTATAAGCAACCGATACATACTTAGTATCTGAATATCCATTGGGGCGCAATGTAAGAGATTTGCAAGAAAAATAAACATGAATAATTGTTTTGATGAAAATCCAAATGTAACGTTTCATCACTACTTATGAGCTTTATAGAAAGGAACAAAAGAGTAGTAATACAACTTCAGGACTCAACTGATAAAAGAGAAATAGCTTGAAACATTGAGGTTATCCCTTTACTTTTTGTGCAAACAACAGCAAAGAGTATCAGCTCTTCATCCCGAGAAAGAACTTCTGCTCATCTGTTGGCGACAACTCTTGGTCGGCAGCTGAAAGGAGCTCCACCTCAAGTTCAAGCAATTTTGGTGTTTCATCCGTTGAGTCAGAAAAAAGACACTTCTTACTGGATAATGATAGAAATGGCAGCTTCAGCTATTCTTCCGCTTCTCTCCACTCCATCGAGTCCCACAAGGATTTGCAAAAAGGGATTTCTTTATTGAAAAAAAGTGTGGCATGCATTACCAGTTATTGTTACAACTCGTTGGGTTTGGAGGTGCCTCCAGAAGCTTCCACTTTTGAGGCTTTTGCAAGGTTGTTAGGGACTCTCTCCTCTTCAAGGGAGATTCGCTCAGTTATTTCCAGAAGGACGCCTTGGTTGAGGTATGTAATACTTGGTCATGCTTTACAAATTTTTAAGGATTCTAAAAAAGGATGAACAGCATACATCAAGGCCTGAAGCAATTTGTGTGCATTTCTCAACTTGTTGGAAAATGTGGTTTTTACTGGAGCAAGTTAGCTCGGTCGATATAGTTTAACCTATCTAGTAAGCCATGTATTCTATAAATAGGTATATTACAGACTTCCCTAAATAAGCCTTTTTAAGTCCCTGATAGCTAAAAATTAACCCTTAATTAAATTTGTGAGCACCCATAATTTCATGAACCTGTTAGTCGAATTAAATTTGAGATTAATTCTCTAATGGACTAACTGATCCAGTGCACTGGATTAGTGACCAAAGTTGATACCATTGATATTTGATGGTTAAAACCTCAATTAGTTGCTCAAGTAATTATAAAAGAGTTACCATGTTGTTTTAACCTTTTTCTTGCACTTTAATGTATCATAAATTGTGTTTTTATCTCTTTGATTTTTTATTCCTAATGAAGATTGAATTTCTTTATTCAAAATGTCATTATGAATTACCCTCGTAAACAGATCTGACAAAGAAGGTCATCAGATGAATCGATCAGTATGGAATGTGAATTCTGGCATCTCATCTATTACTGGCTTATTAGATAGCTCACACACTATGGTAACCTGAGCATCATAATTTATAGTGTCATACTCATTTCTGTCAGCTCTGCTACTTGGTAGTGTGGTACTTGTACTGCTTCACTGCACATTGACCAAAACATATTTTCTCCTAGCTTCTTTGGTGTTTAATTTTGCCAATTGAGTATTAATATTGATATGATTTGGTTAAAATGAGAAAGTGGTTAAGCTTTAATCAAGGCCTTTGTTTTAGAATGGGGGGGCTTTGATGCACAACTGCGGGTGTGATTAACTCAAATGAGGGCTTCATTGTGGAACCTGGGGGATAAGTCAAATAGGAGTTTGATAGTAAAATTGGGTTAAGCCAACAAAACTGTATAATATCATATTGGAAATGGTTGTTTCTGATAATGGTACTAATAATTGAAACAGCGAAATTATAGAGAGAACCTCACCAACTCTGCTGCAAGCTTTCTTTATTCGCCAGAGATGACACAGTATGGAAAGACTGAGAGCAGCATAGTGGAGGAATGGGATATAATAGAGCACCCCAAGTATCCCCCACCACCGTCCCAAGTTGAAGATATTGAGCACTGGACGCGTGCTATGTTTATTGATGCAACTGCTAAAACTAAGAAATGATGAGTAGCATTGTGCGTGTAAATTACAGAATATTAGATTAACCACTTCCGAGTTACTAAAAATGAAAAAAAAAAAAAAAAAAAAACAAAAAGAGGAAAAAAAAGAAAAACAATGTCTGATTGGACAATGTTGTCTTTTTGTACAGAAACCTTTTTTGAGTAAAAAAAAATGATAGGAGGGAGGTGGGTTCAAATGAACTTTTTAGTTTTACACGTTGGGCGTATAATCATGCAAATGGACATAATGAGGTTTGATACATGCTTTATCATCCAACAATTTATTTAGACGTTTCAAGTCCTGAGATAACAGTATAAATATAAATATTTATGCGCACTAAAATTTAAATTCAACTTCATGGGAATAATTTAAATTTCGATCTTACTAACAATCATTTTAACAGCTTACATTTCTTGCAGTAATTATCAATTATACGGCCCGTATCATGTGCTCGGAGTCCAACTACAATACTGCATTATTCAACAAGCACATTTTTATTTGTTTTAGCTGTAATCGGTTTCTATTTGGAATCTATCAA
Organism: Carex pumila; assembly: GCA_033356055.1. Classification (NCBI taxonomy): domain Eukaryota; kingdom Viridiplantae; phylum Streptophyta; class Magnoliopsida; order Poales; family Cyperaceae; genus Carex; species Carex pumila. The sequence goes on from JARJHM010000936.1 coordinate 48,059, forward strand.
GTCATGGGACAAGTCAGCGTTTCTACATCACAGCATTGTTTTGGAAATAAGAAACAATGTTACAAAACTATTTAATTTTCATTCGACTATTGGACGAAACAGACAAGTACTGACACATGCAACAATCATACAATGACCCAACAAGCACTAAATGGTGCCTATGAGATCCGTATTTGGAACCTGAAGTTTTCTTTTATATGCTAGAAAATTATGTATGTGATGAGCTTTAATTATAGGTACAACAATAAATATACAGAGAATAAACAAAAAGTGTGAGCAGCATACTTTCTCAGCACATGCAATGTTCATAGCATACTAGAATGCTTATTCAGAGTACGACGAGCAATTGCAACATACCAACATACTGCAATTTATCTTATTAGCCGAAATTTCAGAGCACACAATGAACTTGAGCATTTAATTAAAACAGTATACTGCACCAGCAACTCAGTATGAATTTTTCGGTTTCATTGAGTGAACACTGTGCACCAGTACAATAAAAACTTATACACCTTTCATACTAATCATGTGACTGTCGGTAACCACAATCACCAACCATACTCTTCAAGGGCATCAGAAGTCAATTTGCACTTGCAGAGTGTGTTAGCTGTCATATATGCTCCACTTCTTGTAGAGCGAAACAAAGGAAGAGTAGAAAAAGTTTAATGAAAAAAAAAAAAAAAAAAAAGAAGTTTTAGAAGCTAGGTATTAAGCTCGTCACCACTCAGAAAAGACATCTCTCGAGTCAAAATAAGGATGACATTGGATTTCTTTTGCAGCTAATATTTACCAAGCTTACCCAGCTTGAGAAAAAAAAAAGAAAATCTGAGAAACCCAGCTTTAGAAGAGGAATTCACCCCAATAATATGGGATCCGTATAAATTTAGAAAAAACAGTTTCGATTTAATCACAACCATACCAAAAGAAACTCGGACCTATTGTCGATATAGGAAGTCTGCTTTGAGGTTCGTGCCAGCGTACAAAGAGCAATCTGGATTTCCTAATTGCACCCTCAAATAACTGGGGACATAATAATATGTTTCTCTCTTGATATTAATTGTTCAATTCCAGAAACAATATCCAGCTGTGTAAATTTATAACCTGTTTACCTCTTGCAATTTGATTTCAACTTTCACAAGAATCAGAATACGAGCAGAGTTAGAAATGAAGATACTTCTATTGCACTAAAAACCAGAGCTTAACATTCATGCCTGCCCAAAAATTGGCTCAGGCAAATCACGAAATGAGTTGATTTGGTTTAACATGTGCTGTTTAAACTGGATTACTCTGCTTGCTTGAACCGGAGAAAGTCAAATCTTGCATGCTCAATTTTCACAGTTTATGAAGATATGAAAATACATGTAGAGTTCACCCATAAACCCATAAATTGTCACATGGAACTCAAGTCAAATCCAAAGCATCTTTAAGAGAACAGCAATCTCCTACTTGTCTCCATCCAAAGATACAAAAGAAAACTAGAAATTAAACTCAATTCTCAATACTATTCTATCCTGTTCCTAAACCAGTACGGTGCACCACGATTAGTCTCCAACATTACAAATATATTGAATCTAACTCCCGAAAACATCTTTTACCACACAACAGGCAAAAGCTACCATCTGGAGTTTTTCCTAGTATTGACCTGAAAAAAAATAAAAATAAAAATTATATATAATCTAGAAGCACCAGCAGGGAACCTGTTGCAATCAGTCGGTGTTTGTCAATTATCAGCGATATATATGTTCGCATGACTATGGAAACCTTCAATTAAACATAGACAAACAGAATTAACAAAGGATAAACAAAAAGGAAAAAGAAACAGAGGCGGGTGCTAAATTGCCAATGATTCGGGACAGGTTCAGTGCAATCCATCACTCAAGTAGAGCACCATATCAATCGGGTCCTACTAACCATACAACACTCCTTAAATCTAACTTTGTGAAGGAAAGAACACCAACCTAACAAGCACAGAGAGAGAGAGAGAGAGAGAGAGAGAGAGAGAGAGAGAGAGGGTACCAGATAACCCCAAAATAAGCAAGAGCAATTCATTCTTTGGCAGCCTTGGCCCGAGCAGCAAGCTTTGCAGCGACAGTCTCCTCTGAGAGAGGCAGATAATAGATCCTGGGCATAGCCTTGGTCTTCCTGAACAGGTCATCTAGGGTCACCACCGCCGGCTGGGGATCAGTCTTCTTCAGCGGAGGTGGTGGTGGAAGCCTCTCTCTAACTGGCTTTGCATTTCCTGAGCCTGGGGATGGGAGTGGAGGTGGTGGTGGCAGTTGCACCTGTTGTTGCTGATTGCGGGGTGTTGAGTTCTGACGAGAGAAAGGGGCTTGTTGTGCAGCGGACTGGCCTACAGGTGAGGCTTTTGGGGTGGTAGAGAGGTTGGGTTTAGGGCTGATAGTAGGCGGGGTCACCACTGCAGGAGATTGAGGCGGGGACTCGAGGAGCTGCTTAACCTCTTGTGGGTCCACAAACTCAGCAATCAACAGGTTGCCGCCGTTCGGTGGCCACTGAAGATTGTAGATCGCATTACGGGTGGCAATGGCTTCTTCAACAGATGAATACTGGAACAGAAGAAAATACAGGGTAATATAGAGAAGATTACCCTCGGTTAGCCAGTACATGAAACTATGTTTACAATTTTTGTTTCCATTACAAAACATTAATAATATTATCAATATTATTTGGATTGCAACTACTGACCAAATAAATAGAACAGTGACAGTGAGTGCAGACAAGTATCAACTTAAGTCTATTATATTAACAACCATAGTTGGAACTTGATCATCAAAACAGAACAGACATAATTATGAAACAGAAAGCTTTATATAGATGGCACATGCCAATTTCTTGTATAGGAAAACATACCGTGACATAGCAATGGGTCTTGATATGGTCCATCCAGAAACTGGAAACAGAGCCAGTTTTGCCTAGCAGTCCTTGTACAGCTTTCAGAGTGAAAGGACGCAGAAACTTGTCAATTCTTAGAGAATTTGTGGCAGGCTTCTGTGACGCTGGAACTACAAAATTTTCACAGCTTTAATCATTTGTACCAACTAAAAATCAACCAAAATTTGCAACACATCTAATCCTCAGCAATGTTCTCAACCTTTAACCACATATATTTCCTTCAAAAGATACCCAAAGTAGGGTACCTTGGCATTTGTCTCCATACATGGAGGAGGCCCAAGTACTTCAGAAGTTGGGACGGAGGGCTGTTATTATTCTTTTCTATGATGTGTGACATTTAGAGATTTCACAAAGGAAAAAAAAAGGAAATGGTCCATGTGCACTCTTGCCTTCAGGACTTTAATAACAGTTCAAAACATAAAGAAACATAACAAGCAGAGTAGCTAAGGATTACCTATGCGCTCCTTGGGAGAACCAATGCTGACATTAGAGTCGGATCGATTGAATGTAGATTTCGGTGGGACAGGTGGAGCCAGGTCCTTGGGAGTGCTAGAGCTGCTCAGGTTTGGCAAATCTGGCACTTTCAGGGGTTCTGTGTTCCACCGGCGTTGTCTTTTAAAGTTCTCACTGGGGTTCTGTGCCACCTCTTGGGCTGCATATTCAGCTTCATTTAGATTTCGTTTCTTAAATTTACTTAAAGAAAATCAAAAAGAGAAACTTTCAGGATATCACATTACAGTACTGGTACCAACTTTGTACACCATAGAATAACACACTGCTCTTTATCTAAAAGTAAATATTGCTGTTCATTATTTTATGTATCACACACATATTTTTCTTTTACAGTTTCTGTACCGTATAACTAAACACAAGCAAAGAAATGAACCTTCCAGCTTTCTCTTCTCAGATGGAGCCGCCACAGCCTCTACAGCAGCAGAAATGTCCATCTTATCAGTATCAGCAGGTGCATTTTCAGAATTCACCTCTTCTTTCACCATATCTTGGGACCCACCACCCACTGACTCAACCAGAGGCTTACTGCTCTCGGTCAAATCTTCTTCCATTGACTCATCACCTGAGCTCCTGTCTAAGTTCAGTTTCTCAGGGGACCCACCGTCAGTATCCATAATGCTGTTTATGTTATTACTAGGGGTTTCATAATTTTCTCCCTCCAAAGAGGAAGTGTTGGCCTGGTTTTTGACCGGCTCTTTGTTCTTGTCATCTTGTATGTCCTGCTTAACCTCTACTTGTTTTTCTAAATCAAAATTATCAGCATTCAAGTTATCTTTTAATTTGTTTTCTACATTAATGCACTTTAAAGACTCGTTACTAGAAATTGACTCACACTTTACTTGGGACCCTGTATCGGGCCCCACCTTTGGTACCTGTTCGACGAGCTCGGCCTGACCAGGCTTCACCTCCTCGGCACCTTTCAAATCTATCTCAGGAATTTCACCAAGCGGGATGGAAGCACAAACGGGCTCCACTCCCGCTCCGTCAGTTTTCGGTTCCACTATAGTTTCAATATTTTCTCTCTCCTCCATTTTAGTATCACTGTTCTCAGCCTTGTTTGTTTCAGGAGCATCTATGGGATTTTCTAATTCCTCTTCAAGGATTGATTCAGTATTTTCTTTGTTTAACAGCACTGGTGCTGGTGCCTCCTCCAAACTTTCTATTTGATCTTGTTGGACTGGAGGAGCTTCTTTTACTTCTAGTTCTTGTTGAACTGGAGGGGCTTCTTTTATTTCATCGTCTTCTTGTTGAACTAGAGGGGTTTCGTTTACTTCTACTTCTTGTTGAACTGGAGGGGGTTCATTTACTTCTCCTTCTTGTTGAACTGGTGGGGCTTCTTTTATTTCTTCGTCTTCTTGTTGAACTAGAGGGGTTTCGTTTACTTCTACTTCTTGTTGAACTGGAGGGGGTTCATTTACTTCTCCTTCTTGTTGAACTGGTGGGTCCTCTTCTAGTTCAACAATTTTCTCACTATGGATCGGAGGGGTTTCCACCTGTTCCTCCTCTTCGTTCTCTTTTTCACTTTCAGGTGGGGAGTTCATCTCTTCACGCAAGGCTTCATCAAGGCGCCTCACCAACTCATCTTTCAAGCCTCTTAATGGAAGCCTCCTTTTCTTGAGTTCCTCCTTTAGTTCGGTGACCTTCCATTGGTCAATTGGTTTGTTGTTTAAAACAGGATATGGTGAAGGCATGTCTTTCCTGTTTTATATGCACAAGAAAAGCTATGAAAGCTGCATGATCAATTGGTAATTTTAAGATGCAGTCAAATTTTCAGTTTTTTCAAAAATGGAGAGATTTCTGTGCTTATTTGCAAAAGAAATGGAAGAGTATCAAATAGCATACGAAAGCACTAATCCTCTCAATCTCTCAATGATTATCCCTTCTAAAACCCTAATCTTTCAATCCTCCTCTTGAATCCCTATCTTCGAGCCCCATTTCTCTTCTCTTACCAGATTGCACAATTCCAAACGCGAAATTGTACGATTTGAGACAATCGACCATAACAAAGAAGAAATTTCTCATAACGAATAGTTTCAGTTAGCGAACAAGCAGTAGAAGCGGTATTACAGCGTAAAGAAAGAGACTACAAGAGAATGAAAGAAAGAGAGAGAGAGAGAGAGAGAGTACCGTTAGGAGGGCTCAATTTTCGCCTGAGGGAGAGAAGGAAAGCGCGAGAGAGAGAGGGAGAGAGAGAGAGTGGGGTTATTTTGCTTGGCGATGGAAGGCATCGGCCCAGGCTAGGGTTTCTCATTAACTAAATCGGATTCCGAATCCTCTGCATTAACGCACCGTTTGAGTTTTAACTTAGGACCGTTCGATCAGAATCCAGGCCAACAAGGCCGCCGGATGTAATGCACGGATTCTTTACGATTCGTGCTAATATATTAACAAACGGATAGTATCTATACTCAAACAGTACGTTAATGCAGAGGATATGAATTCCATAAATGGACGAAATAAGAGGACAAAATTGGCCGATATCCGCTGTTACTTGTGGGATAGAACCCTCGTAGAACTGGCCTAATCCAACCGTAACATTTTCATCGAACGAATATAATTTACAAAATATGAAGTCGGGGTCAATTTGAATGCGATCGAAACCGTCTGATTGCCATGTTCCATTTTGTGGTGCTGCATTGATAGCAGCTATGTATCCCAAATTGGCGACAGGTTTGTGCGAAATTGCGAACTGGTAGTTTGTTACGAGTGCGTATCCTCTGAGATATCTCAACTTTTGCGTGACCGACGTGTCCAGTGCCTATTCGGGGGTGATGTAGGGTCAGTGTCATATGGGCTTTGAGATTCGTGCAGAACGTCTTTAAACGGTTAGGATTTTCCATAAAGTCACGCAAAGTTTGAGATATCTCAGAGGATACGAATTCGATTGTTACCGGGTCTGCTTTTGAAATAATAATATTATATTATATTCTGATGCACTAAATTGGGATTAATTGAGAACAAGTACAATCTGATTAATAGTTACGTGGCAGAAATGAAGATGAGCAATATTTAGTATCATTTTTTCAAATAAAGAAAACCACATATTAGATTGTGTAATATGATTCATATTAATTATATTTAATTCGATAAATAAATTATACAACTTTTAACAAAAAAAATGAATCATTTAAATCCAAATTGACCCGTACGTGTCATTTTCTTAAAATATATATTAACACATATCAGTAATGATATTAGTGAAAGATATGCTACGTTTTATTTTCAATTTTGTACTAAAAATATTTATATTATTGCTAACTGAATTATGTTACGGATTTGTATATTAAATATTTTGTCGATGAAATCTATGAGATGATGCATTCGCATACTTTAATAGTTTTTGTAAATAATATATTGTGCAATAAAAGAATAGAAAGTGACACATAAAATTGAACTTTCTAGAAGACTCATAAAAGCAAACAATTAATGGAAGATTTTTTTTTTTTAAAAAAAGATCCTGATAATAATTCCCGCAGCTTTCTTCTCACAAAAAAACTCCGCACAAAATGTCAAAAAAATCATGGGAGAACTGCTCAGTCATTAATAAACGTTTCATAAACTGTTATTATTTAACTTGAAGCATCAAAATATTTATCTCGAATTTGCAAATTATTAATCCCTATGCAATGATATTTATTTATGAAAAAATAAAACAATCCATCAACTGTCTCCGCACAAATTTTTTTTTTTTTTTTAATCGTCCCCGCACAACTGGGGACCATTAAATAAACAATTCACTCATAAATACTTGTCAGTTATCCCTGAAGAGTATTTTGGAGTTATGAAATTGTGCTTGATTTATACTCTTTATGACTTTAAATTTAATACTTTTAATACTGAAAGAAAGGTCGGATGCAAGCGCACAACCTATCAATGTAGTACTTAGGGTGTCAAACCACAGGGAGTATGTTTAGATACTTAGCCTAAACTTTAATAATAAATTTCAGAAAATGAAAGAAAGTAAAGTACAAATAAAGTAAATTGGGGGGTTTGTTCTATCAATCCTAATTTTGGGTTCAATACCTGAAGGAAGGAGTTAAAACAATAAATAAAAATAAAATAAAGAAATGAAAGATTGCTTTGCTTTCAGGTTAAGAAGATCTAGGGGCATTCAGTCTACAATCCCTTGATAATTTCATCTATTTGGTATTTGTGTAAGTTCATGTATAATTTGATGAGGTTTCTAACCTAATATGTCATTAAAGGTCACTTTAGTGAATTAATAACGTGTCTAAGTAATTTGGACTTCCCAGTTATGTCCTTCATCCTAGCTACCTTGACCATAAGCTCTTGTTAGTCTCTCCTCTCCTCGAATATCGGTACTTCATGATTAAGTCCTTCATACCAATATCCGATTCAATTTGAGATGTCATAATTAGGGTTTGATTTCATAGTTACGTCCTTCATCAAGTCCATAACCTTGATTTCTGTAATTTTGGCTTAGATTACAAATTGGTTAGATCCTAATCCAAACCTAGGGTATTTGCATTCATAATTTAGTACTCTCCTCTCATCCTAACTACTTTGGTTCTTTCAAATCCAAAGCGGAACTCATCGATTTCAAGTACTAACTATGTAATCAACACAAATGATAAATCTCAGAAATTAACAATCAAATCCCATAAAACAATCATAACAAAAGCAAAAAACTGAATAAGATAAAATTAAACAAGTTCACGCATTGACCTAAACTCTTAGAGAGAGATCTACTATCTCTTGGAGAGATCCATTACAAAAATTGGTAAAAATAAGAAGAAATGAAATAAAGAAATGATTACACCATTTCTTGGATCAAAACCCTCAATCTTGCCGACTTCTTGCTTGGATCTTCTTCTCCCTCCTTGAAAAGCTTCATTGGCTGCAGAATTTTACACTAAGTGTGTGTTGCCTTGAATGGAAAATAACCTCCTATTTTATTATCACACCCCAAACCAGGAATTCTAGATTAAGGCGTGATCAACCTCGTCTCGTGCTTAATTAATCATTAAGCACGCAAGGCTAATCATAAACATAATAAACAAAAGTAGTGGAATCATAATAATATAACTATCAAGCATCAGTCACATAGCAAATAAATAAACATACACATACACATCTTAAAGTTCGATCCATCTCGGATCCAAAATAACATCAACTACATAAGATGATACATGATCTATCCAGCTCGTATATATAACACAAGAAATACGGGACTCGTAAACCTAATTAAAAGCCTAACTCTAGCTAATCAATTGGTGTGGCCATCGGGGACAGCTCCTGACAACTCCTGCTGCGGATCGCCAAATGTTGTACCTAAAACCCACGAAACAACTTATAGGTGAGCGACGAATCGCCCAGTATGTGATTCAGAATTATCCCCTTAGAGATCCTCTACGATTAAAACACTTTTATTTATAAATCACATTTAGTAATGAATATAATTTAAAATGTGCACAAATGTGAACCTATATCAATATCTAATAGAATTTACAATACTTTTAATTAATGCCATGATGCTGTTAATCTACTATGCCAACATGCGAGTTAAACCCAAAATCAAAATACAATATCATATAGAAGTCAGGTCGGAATCCAGTACTCCTAGCACTGTGTGCCCCAAATATAATAATAATAGTATAAATACGGATTAAAGTAAATCATCCCGTGCCATGCCAATAGAATAAAAAGAATCTAAATGATATAATCCAAGGATTGTGATTAAAGTGCAATGATACACGTTGCCTAATGACATCCCGCATTTCCCACAAGATTAGCATTACACTAGCACACTAGTCGGTGGTTATACCTCTACAAATAGGATCGAGTGATCCTGAACGATATAATCCAAGTACTGTGATCAGGGAGCAATGATACACGTTACCTAATGACATCGCGCATTGCCCACAAGATTAACATTACACTAGCAGATAGTTATATCTAAATTCGGTGTATCATCTCTCCTAATGATTCATCACCCAAACATATAAATATAGAAGAAAATATACAATGCAAGTCATAAAATAGTTAATCTCTTCCCTCATGAGCAGAAGAGAACTCTACCATCCGGCTAGACCAATAGGATCAGGGGCTCGCATCTAGCCCCGTGCATCAAGGCTCGTCGGCCCTATACATTGCACATCATTTCACAAGGCCCGCATCGGGCCTTTGGAACTTCCGTTCTAGGCAAAGTAGCTCCTAATGTAGGGAATGAATAAATCTCGAATCGTTTGTGCCACAGAACTCGACATCGAAACTGCTCATGTCAAATAAAAATGATCGAAAATGATATATAATCAAAGTTTATACATATAATAATAATCCTAAAGTCATTCGAGAGTCAAGTGACGCTCGGCTCAGTGGTTGTCGAGCTGTCCCATGCTAAGTGACACCAAGACGGAACGAAGTCACTCGGCCCTACTCAACTCTCACCAATGCATACATATGCACGTAATATAATAATATATTGTCTTCCACGAGAAGGAGACAAACTAATAACCTAATATTCTAATAATATACATATAATATTATTTAATTGCTCTACTCCAAAAATACAGTAAATTCGGGTTTTTCAGGGTTTATGCAATTCTACCTACAGTGCAGAAATGATAAACATGCTCTACAGTTTTAATGCAACTAATTAAAAATAAAGTGCGAATGTCAGGTCAGATTGATCGACTGGTAAGAGTACGCCTATGAAAGAAATAATTCAGATATCCCACATCTGTAGGGCTGGAGTCTCTGTGGCTAAACCTTAGCGAAATCAGTGTGCGCGTATGTGTTGGGTTTTGACGGTTCAAACCCATTGATTAAGTATGTTGGGGTTTTGACAGTTCAAACCCATTTATTTGCTTAAGGTGCGGAAAGAGTAAAACAAAATTTTTACATCTAACTTAAGCTACAGATTAAATGAGGTATGTCAGGAAACTTTTCAAGGCGGTCCACCTTCAGTATTCCTTCGGCATCAAAACCTCATTTAATTATTTTACAGATCTACTCCATAATTGATTTCTAAAACTTTAATCTACTTACCAATTAAATAGATTAATATAACAATTTATACCTTATTTCCAAATCACAGTTGGAATGCAGATAAGCGAGAAGAGCTACACCAGGGAAGGAATCGACTCGGAGTATCACATGTGTGATACCTCTATTAGTTATCCACCAGGACTAACCAGAGAGCGGTTTATTTCTTTTACCAGAAATACTATAAATCGTGGTATTCTGCAAAAACACTATTCACCAAAAAATTCATTTCAATCATATTTGCTAATTAAACCAAATCTGAAATACCACGAAAATTCGGTAAAACACTATTCACCAATCAAAAAACCGTAAATAGAGAAAGAGAGAAATCCAATTAACGAAGTAATCAGATTAACACGTGAATTAGTGGTTTTTCTCTTTCACCTATGCCCCTCTATTTATAGGCAAATGAGGAGGTTCGCCAAAAGACCGAAATACCCCCGTACTTGACAAAATTACATTTTTGCCATTTTGGATGTGGCATGCAAATTTGATTTTGCAACTTCATATTGGTTAGATTAGTTTAATGGATTCTAAACCCATTAATCCAAACCCACTATGAATAGTAAATATCCAAATCAAATATGTATAATTGTCATGTACAATTATATTCGTTTACGGTTTTCATTTGGTAATTTTTATACAACATGTCAAACACGTTTATAAACAAACCTGTGTTTCTGTTTGTCATTCTAAATGACGTACAATTAATTTAATTAATTATACCAAGTATAACTAATTATAACCATTAGTTTTTGCTTTGTCATTTTTTAATATGACAAATATAATTTAATTATAACACGTATAATTAATTATAACCATCTTAATATCGATCATAACCAATTTATAATCAATCACAATAAGTTTTTCTGATTAACTCCTATATGGTGTGACCCAATAGGATCTGTGTTATGTTGGTAAACAGAGTTAAAACTGTTTTAACTTCTGTAATCATGAGCGGCATCTGGCAACACATCATGACCATCCAGTTACACAGATAATGCTGTACTGTACAATATCACGATCCAGTAAACAATTTATTTGTGTCAGTTCTTCTATCTCATAGCTATCAGATCAGTTTCAATGTAGATATGTGTCATCCTTGGTAACTGTATCTTTTTCTTGATCTTGAGTAGATTCTCAAATATAATTACTTTTGTAATTATACTGCATGCAGATAATCTAACTCTACCAAGGGGCCCAGTGATGCTATAGCTCGTATAGAGATACGAGGGACAAATAGTATTCTTGACAGACTATCACTTCCTCAGCTAAGCTATACATATCGAAATGCTACCGTTATGACTGCTTTTTACGGACAGCGTTAGATAACACTCACACATATATATTTCTTAGTGGGAACGATAAATACCTCATACTGTAGAACTTTGACACTGAATGAAAACATTAATGACACGAACACAATTCTATTCAATGTTTCATTCGGGGTCTGTCAAATACCATGTTCCTAGAACATGTATCTATGTGATTAAAATGACATCTCGTGTCAGGTGGTTTGTAAAACTTAACCATCTTTTAATCCACATACTAACCTTATAGCGGTAATTAGTGTTCCTGCTAATTACCTTGGTCAGTGACCTTTTAAGAGTATATATCATCTATATTATGGAGTTTCACAATTTCAGTCATGAACTCGAAATGATCCACAAATGCAATAATACTCAAGGCAACAAAATGATATATATAAATAAACATTCAATTCATGAACAAAGCTTTATGATTAATTTATCGTATTATTGACTTCTAAATTATTACAAACTAACAGTATGCTCCCAACTGCAGGTCAGTCGGATCAGTCCAAAGATTGGACTCGTACGAGATCTGCTGATATGAATTTACGTAATTTAAACTAGTTAAAATCTATGCTAAATTATTCTAACCATCGTCCCAATTAATGTGTAAGTCAAATTCTTGATTATTTCGGTTTTATAAATATTATCGATTTAGTCAGTTTGACTGAACCAGTTAGTCAGATATTAATTATTTACTTTCATGCCATCAAGCTTAGCATTAATCTTAATTTATAAGTTTGTCAGATATTAATCATTCACTTTGATCTAAATTAATCTAGTTTTAATCTAAAATAATTCATAGTCTTAATAATTTAATTTGAAGATAAATTGCTTGTAAAAATTCAAATGTCAAATTATTCGTAAAATAATTACTCATGAATTACGGTGAACGTGTCCTACTTAATATAACCTAATTTATTATCTACTTTGACTCAATTTAATGAAAGGTAATTAATTTATACGTTCGAAATTGGGTTTAGAAAGCTAATTTATAACTTGAAATTCCAAATCCTAATATTTTAACAAAACATGTCATTTGTACATTTATTTCTAATTTTGTATTTATTTTAATATAGTTTAGTTGTTTTATATTTTAGATGTGTAATACGATTATAAAATTTTAAAACAAAATCTTTAATTAAATGACGTGTTTTAATTATTTCTAACTAAGTCTCACAATTTGTTATTTTATTACTATTCTAAGTTTACCGTTTATTTGTCGTTTCGAATCTAAGTCAAAAATAAATATTTTTCATTGCTAATTAATTGTCATTTATTAATTAGCAACGAATTTTCATATAAGTTCAAAAATGTTTAAGTGTTGTAAATTTTGAAACTTGTTATTTATTTTATTATGTGTTGGGTGTTTTAATTAGGGTTTGTTTTGGGATCATATGTCCAATTGGGTTATTTTTGTATCTGCTCAAATTATGTTATGAGCTATCATCGAGGCATCAAGATCCTGGACGGTATAATTATTTCTCGATTTAATTTAAGTTTACATAAGCATTCGGTTATATTCGGTTATATTATCAAAACTTAAATTTTTAAAAGCCATCATTTAAATTTGTCAATTCCTTTATACCTTTCGGCCCATTTGACTTATCAATTTCCAATTCAAGTCCATTCACAACAAATATATACATATGGCCGGCCGTACATGTAAATTTCACCAAGTTAAACTTTGGCCCCCTTCACTTAAATTATTTACACTATTTAGGGGTAATTCGCATAACAACCCCTAAACTTTCCAAAATTCGCGAAATGGTCCCTGTCAGTTCAAAGCCTGGTATACACCTGGTATACACACAAAATCAATACAGTACTAGTAGTATACTGGGCTGGTACCACTGGTACCAGCACTTCGCAAGTCAGCACAGTAACACAGCACTAGTGTAATAAAATGCGGCCTATGCAGCCGTATATGCATATACATATACGTATGTGATCCTCGACCGCATAGAATCCAGCTATGCGGATTAATATGTGGATCTTAGTTCACTTAAAATATTTTAATTTAAAAAGTTCAAACTTTGATTCGAAATTTTTTAATTCTTAAGTGATATCGAGTATAAAAATCACATCCAATTCAATAACCCTTATCCAGACTAAATAGCCTAGTCAAGTTGGTTTGAAGGGGACAGAGATGAGTTATTTTATAGGCACTCCAGCTCCTTCTGAGTATTCTTTCATAGATGTAGGACTAATAGTCTGGTTTTTACGCTTTGAGGCGCCCCAGGCACTGAGTAGTCCTTCACAGGTTCATTTTATTTCTGTTTTGGGCTAGGCGCTGAGTATCCTCTCCAGCTTCAATTTATTTTCTTCATTGGAGTAGAGCAGGCCTGCAGCTTCAGGATGGAGAGGACTTCTTCAATTTATTTTATTTTAGATTTTGAACTATGCTATTATAATTAAAATTAACTTATGTGCATATATAAGTTCATATATATTCAAAATATTTAATATTTAATGAAAAAATCTACATATATAAGTCCGCATAAAAATCTACATATGCGGCCGTATACTGTATATGCGGTATACCACATAGAAATCGCATTTTATAACACCGACAACAACTAAACCCAATAGCCACAACAACAAACCAGCAAAACAGAACATACCAAGTCATAGAACCAGACTAGCAAAACAGAACAACCAAGGCCACAACCAACAACAACATAACATCACACAAAGTCCAGCAAAACACACAAGCATACAAGCACCATAGCACACGCATCATACAAGGACAGAGGAAGGCAAGGAGCAACACAGAACAGGCAAGGCGCAAACGAGCGCGGCACAAGCCTCAAGTTAGCACCAATTGCCGGGAAAATCAACAACCTGAGCAAAAGGTATAATTAACTACAAATCCCTCAAGGCAGAAATCCGACCAATTGAACAAGGGACTTGAAAAATTACCCGATTAGAGCTAGCACGGGAGGGGGAGGACAAAAGTGTTGGGTTTTTGACAGTTCAAACTCATTGATTTAGCTTAATTACGGAAGTGTGTAAAACAAAAATTTTACGTTTAAGTTAAGCTAAGAATTAAATGGGGTATGTCAGGAAACTTTCTAAGGCGATCCACCTTCAGTATTCCTTCAACATCAAAACCTCATTTAATTCTTTTACAGATCTACTCCATAATTGATTTCTAAAACATTAAATCTATTTACCAATTAAATATATTAATATAACATGTTTATACCTCGTTTTCAAATTCAAATTGGAAAGCAAACCGAGCGAGTAGAACGATCAGGAATGGTTGCCTCGGAGTATCAAACGAATGATACTTCTATGGGTTATCCATCAGGACTAACCGGAGAGCGATTTATTTCTTTTGCCAGAAATACCGTAAACCACAGTTTTCTGTAAAAACACTATTCAACGAAATAAATATATTTACGACTCGAAGTTATTTTGTTTCACTAAAAAGCAAAAATAGAAATACCGCAGAATTCGCAAAAAATATATTATTTCTGAATCTGGTAACAACTGAAACCATAAAAGAGAGAAGATAGAAACTCGAATCGATTAAACAATCGAATACAAATGTGAATTAGTGATTTTTCTCTTTCATCTCACCTCTATTTATAGGCATTTGAGGAGGTTCGTTAATGACCAAAATGTTAGTTTGTAATAATCTAGAAGTCAATAATACGATAAGTTAATCATAAAGCTTTGTTCATGAATTGAATGTTTATTTATATATCATTTTGTTGCCTTGAGTATTATTGCATTTGTGGATCATTTCGAGTTCATGACTGAAATTGTGAAACTCCATAATATAGATAATATATACTCTTAAAAGGTCACTGACCAAGGTAATTAGCAGGAACACTAATTACCGCTATAAGGTTAGTATGTGGATTAAAAGATGGTTAAGTTTTACAAACCACCTGACACGAGATGTCATTTTAATCACATAGATACATGTTCTAGGAACATGGTATTTGACAGACTCCGAATGAAACATTAAATAGAATTGTGTTCGTGTCATTTATGTTTTCATTCAGTATCAAAGTTCTACAGTATGAGGTATTTATCGTTCCCACTAAGAAATATATATGAGTGAGCGTTATCTAATGCTGTCCGTAAAAAGCAGCCATAACGGTAGCATTTCCATATGTATAACTTAGCTGAGGAAGTGATAGTCTACCAAGAATACTACTTGTCCCTCGTATCTCTATACGAGCTATAGCATCACTAGGCCCCTTGGTAGAGTTAGATTATCTGCATGCAGTATAATTACAAGAGTAATTATATTTGATAATCTACTCAAGATCAAGAAAAGATACAGTTAACAAGGATGACACATATCTACTTTAAAATTGATCTGATAACTATGAGACAGAAGAACTGACACAAGTAAATTGTTTACTGGATCGTGATATTGTACAGTACAGCATCATCTGTGTAATTGGATGGTCATGATGTGTTGCCAGATGCCACCCATGACTAACAGAAGTTAAAACAGTTTTAACTCTGTTTACCAACATAACACAGATCCTATTGGGTCACACCATATAGGAGCTACTCGGAGAATCTTACTGATTAATTATAAATTGATTATAATTAATATTAAGATGGTTATAATTAATTATACATGATAAAATTAAATTATAAATGTCATTTAGAATGACAAGCAGAAACAACGGTTAATTTATAAACGTACACGTTACGTTGTATAAAAGTTACCGAACAACAACCGAAACCGAACCGTGAGAAAATATAATTGTTTATAACAATTATATATATTTTTGATTTGGATTTTGATATTAATTAAGGATTTAATTTTGAGCTAAACAACCATTATAAATTGAAAGCTTAATTAAACTCAAATCCGAAAATCAAAATAATATATATAGCATGTCGGCCATGAGTTGGCAAAATCAAATATATGCATTTATATATATATATATATATATAAATTAAATATGGATGTCGGCCAAGAGTGGAGAAAATCAATTTGATTTTCTCAATTTCTAAACCGCCACAATTGATGGCATGCCATGTAATTAGCCCAAATGTTGGGGGTATTTTGGTCTTTTACCAACCTCCTCATTTTCCTATAAATAGAGGGGTGAGGGTGAAAGAGAAAATCACTAATTCACGTGTTAATCTGATTACTTCGTTAATCGGTTTTTCTCTCTTCCTTGATTTCGGTTATTTCGAGATTAGGAAAATAATATATTTTGCGAAATCCTGCGGTTTAGCTTTTAAGCGATACCAAGTAACCTTGGGACACAAATATATTTATTTCGTCCTTTTCTCGGTGAATAGTGTTTCTGCAGAATTCCGCAGTTTACGGTATTTCTGGCAGAAGAAATAAACCGCTCTCCGGTTAGTCCTGGTGGATAACCAATAGAGATATCACACGTGTGATACTGCAAGTCGATTCCTTCCTTGGTGTAGCTCTTCTCGCTTATTCTGCATTCCAACTGTGATTTGGAAACAAGGTATAAATCATGTTATATTAATCTATTTAATTGGTAGATAGATTTAATGTTTTAGAAATCAATTATGGAGTAGATCTGTAAATGAATTAAATGAGGTTTTGATGCCGAAGGAATACTGAAGGTGGACCGCCTTGGAAAGTTTCCTGACATACCTCATTTAATTCTTAGCTTAAATCGTAAAATTTTATTTTACACACTTTCCGCAATTAAGCTAATCAATGGGTTTGAACCATCAAAACCCCAACACAAAATACCCCTCAAGTTTCGCCTATTTACCAAAATGCCATGCCACCTTTCAATTCATGCCACCTTGCATGGCACCTTAGGGTGTAGAAGCATGGAGAAGAGTATGGAAGGTGGTGTGTCATTATTAGTAAAAGGCTTTATAAATTGGGCTTTGACTTTGGGCTTTTAATTTTAATTAAGGCTTTGATTATTTTTGGGCTTTAAATCCATAATTCAAATCCATAATTTAACAATTAAAATCCAAATCAAATATATATATAATTGTCATGTACAATTATATTTCTTTTCGGTTGTTGTTTGGTAACTTTTATACAATGTAACATGTACGTTTATAATTTAATCGTTGTTTCTGCTTGTCATTTTTATATGACATTTATAATTTAATTATAACATATATAATTAATTATAACCAACTTAATATTAATTATAAATAATTTATAATTAATCAGTAAGATTCTCCGAGTAGCTCCTATATGGTGTGACCCAATAGGATCTGTGTTGTGTTGGTAAATAGAATTTAAAACTGTTTTAACTTCTATAATCATAGGAGGCATTTGGCAGTATACACTATGACCATCCAATTACACAGATGATGCTGTACTGTACAATATCACGATCCAGTAAACAATTTACTTGTGTTAGTTCTTTCGTCACATATCTATCAAATCAGTTTCAAGATAGATGTGTGTCATCCTTGCTAACTTAATCTTTTCTTGATCTTGAGCATATTATCAAATATAATTATTCTTGTAATTATACCGCATATAGATAATCTAACTCTACCAAGGGGCCCAATGATGCTATAGCTCGTACAAAATACGAGGGACAATAGTACTTTTGGTAAACCATTACTTCCTCAGCTAAACTATACATACAGAAGTGCTACCGTTATGACTGCTTTTTACGGACAGCGTTAGATAACACTCACACATACACATCTCTTAGTAGGAACGATGAATACCTCATACTGTAGAACTTAACACTAAATGAAAACATTAATGACATGAACACAATTCTATTTAATGTTTCATTCGAGGTTTGTCAAATACCTTGTTTCTATAACGTGTATCTATGTGATTAAAATGACATCTCGTGTCTATGGTTTGTAAAACTTAATCATTTTTTAATTCACATACTAACCTATTAACAGTTAATTAGTGTTCATTCTAATTACTTTGGTTAGTGACTTATTAAGAATATATATCATCTTAATTATGGAGTTTCACAATTCCAGTCATAAACTTGAAATGATCCATAATACAATAATATTCAACGCAACAAAATGATATATGATTAAATATTCAATTCATGGACAAAGCTTTATGATAAATTATCGTATTATTGACTTCTAGATTATTACAAACTAACAAAAAGGGTATCACACACCCGAACAACACCAACCAAGCACTAGAACAACGCCAGTCAAGCACCAGATCAACAAGCCAGCCGGAACAACAAGCAAACCAAAACAACAGAAAGGAGAGGAAAGAGAGGGATTTCTCAACACATGAGCGAAATTTTAGAGCCAAGCCCAAGAGAGAGAGACAGAGGTGCTTATGTACCCAAAAAGAAAGGAAAACCATACGCTATAACACTGTACTGAGCAGGTGGCGAGGCCATCTCGCCTCACCCACTCTCTGACAACTGAAGGGATGGGGCAACCAAGGGCGGGATCTCTCTCCCTCTCGTCTCCACTAGCGAACGAAGGAGAAGAGAGTAGAGTCGGTGCGCAGGACCAAAGAGAGAGACAGAGAGAGAAATCAAAGGGAGAGGAAAGGGAGGTAGGGGTTTTAAAACCCTAGCTTTAAGATTTGTGCTGAGGGATCAGATCAAAGGGTTCAACCATTTTAGAAATACATATAACTTGATCGTGTGATCTACAACTACGGTTTCTTTATAAATTCAAATCGAGGTTTTGTAATATTTTTATAATGTCGTACGAATATTTTCAAGTGTTTTATAATTTGATTTTTTTGAATCCGTGAAATTCGATTTCAATTAAATATCTGTTTATATATGTGTATAATTATATATTCAAATCTCCCATAATTAATTAACATAATTCGTAACTTTTATATACTTTTATTCATCCGAAAAATTCGTGTATTTATTCTTCAAATTAGAACTTCATTATTTATTTCTTTAGATGAATCCTTTTATTTTTAAATATCTCTTTTTTTAATGTACATAATTTTATAATTCATTTATATTTTGAAATTTTAGATTTATTTTAATCGGTCAGATAAAATATGATAGCTCATTAATTTTAATTAAACGTTTTATTTAGGCGTAATGATCGATTTAGCAATTTAATTCAGTTTTAAATTTCAGAATATAATATTTATAACAGAAAATCATGCCCAATTTAGAGGCTAGAATGTGGGGTTAGTGGGTGCTATCTTTACAATGTTTCTCAGATTAGAATGTCGACCAAAGTGTGTTCACACTATGCTTCTCAATTGTAGATCTTTTTGCTAGCTTTCCAAAAAGTAGTCATATGCCTAAAACGGAGTTACGAGTCAAAAGTTATGGCTATTTTAAGTTTAAGCTCCAGTTCTGCATTATGCTACAGTGCAGCCAGGCCACCCGGATTTTTTCTGTACAACCAGAGTGCGACTGCATGGATATCCATGCAGCCGCACGGATTTTGATGCATAGCTCATTATAGCTTTTTCAAATTAGCGCGCATCCAGAAATCTATCTAAGTACTTAGTACGGCCGTATCGCAATCCTTTCGTCTGCACTGGACATTTTTCTTTGGTTTTCTTTATTTTTCTTTATTTCTTGCAAGTTAAAACCAAACAAACGTAGTAACTTGATTCCAGGTATATTCTATTATTTTTATATTCAAAATACAAGATATTTGGTGTTATTTTGTAATAAAAATCAGATCGAATGTGCATATAATTTATGCCCATCAATCTCTGCACAAAATTTCTTTTTTTTTTTTATTGTCCCCGCACAACTGGAAATCATTGAAGAAACAATTCTCTGATAAATACTTCTCAGACATAATGTAAAAACAATAACGGTCAAAGATACGAAGTTGGTGTAACACAACAACCGTTATATCAATTACAATTTTGTACAATTTTTTAACACTAATACGATTGATAAATATACATGTTTAATAAAAAAAAAAATACTTAGATCAGATTTAGTGCAGTAACACTGACACCCTTTGGGCTTTGAATTGGGTCACTACTTGACCAGCTAGGTGCGATACCAAGAAGAGAATGGGAGCACAGAGGCAGACAAAATAAAAGAAAAATGTACAAAATCATCAAATTGAAATGCATGCAACCAGAGTCCAGAGGTATTTCTACTGTCTCTTTGCTTTACTAGTTTCACAGTGCTTTCCCCTTTTAAATTTACTGCTTTGGTTTTTCATCTTTTCCAATTATATTTTTATTGTGATTTCTTCACTTGTTAATTTCATTAGAAAAAGGCCAAGAGTAAGATAAAGATGCGTGGATTGATTGGCACAATAAGTTTTAGTCATATGGTTCGTCAAAGTATGAATGAATGCACTTTTAGCTATCCCTCTTAATTATAAGATTAAGAGACTAGCTGCCAGATGACCTCAATGCTATTGCTAGCTATCCCTCTTAATTATGAAATTATGAGGGTTGTCCTGCAAATTTTGTAAATTCTAAGGGCTGTCTTGCAAATTTGGACATCTTAAAACTAGAATAAATCAAGCCATGACTTATATAACAAGTTTCAACCAAACAAGAACAGTTAAAAATGGAGAGGATGAAAATTTAATCCTCCTGAATTTTAAGTATAAACATAGAAGTAATAGGTGGCAGAAATATATATATGTTTATTTTTTTAATATAAATTTGTCTGAATTATGAATCTTTAATTAGTTAGCATGCACTTTGATTGATACTTGGGTTGGGAATTAAGAGCACTATTGTACTTGAGAGTTGAGAGTGAGTCTTAAGAATAATTAGGTTGCTTGTATCTGTCTCAAGATATATATAATAGCCATGAATAATTGCGCAATTTGTGGTCCAGAAAGGTTTAAATTAATGACCTCATTTTGATTATTGTCTGTCGGCTTACTTAATTTGATATTAATTAATTATGCAATTCCCTTAAAATGAAGCAACAGGAAAAGGAAATATAGAACTATGAAAGCCTCAAAACTAGGTATTTCCTTTTCTTAAGCGTTCACTTGTTGTTGTTCTCAAGTTTGGTATGGTGTCAATTTTGACATCCCACAATTCTAATTAATTAGTCTAACAGCTGAATGGATCCATACATTAATTATGTTTATTTAAATTTTTTTTTTAATTATTCTCTTCTTGAGAAAATACTAGGACGAATGTCATAATACATATATAAAATGAATGAAAAATGTTCACAATTGTTGCTTATTAATTACAAGTAAAATAAATTAAATAAAATGAAAACCAATTTAATTAATTTGTCCAAGTTAAGTACGTACGGGTAGCTCAGTAATTAATAATTTAATATCTATGAAAGAGATATATATATATTAATATTATTGATCAATCAATTAATTAATAAACCAATGCAATCAATGAATCAATCAGTGAATGAATCGGTGTGCATGAATTAAAGCAGCCACACCAGTATTCAGGTTACACTTGTGTGGCGCCTAAGCTTCGCTTACAAACACACACACACACACACACACATATTTGTACTATGCTTCTTGTCGTGAGGTGTCAATTTTTAATTCATCATCAACAAAAAGAAAAGAAAAGAAAAGGGGTCGTCTTTTAAGTGATTAATTGCTACTGTTGCCTAAGCTTCAATTGCTGATGATTTAATTTGCCACAATACTTTTAACGACAATTTTCATTTAAATATATATATATTTATATATATATATATATATATATATATATATATATATATATATATATAGCTTGCATCCTTGACATGTATATTTTGAAATTTTTAATAAACCCAGCTTTTCACCCCAACTATTAAAAGTCTTCCAATTAGATTCTCTTTTTATCTCAAATATTTACCTATTGCCATCCATTATCTTCCAATATATTAGATGCAATTTTTTATTTTGGCCGAAATCTATTTTATATATATCATAATTCATCACAACATGTCCGTCTCCTATCAGACCCCCTTTTTTTAATTGCTAATTTCTCCATATGCACTCCAACTTGCAACATTTTTTATGAAGATATCACATGTTAACTGTTGCTTAGGATTGCATTGGTTTGCGGAGAGACATGGAGGCACATTACATGCATTGCTTCATGTGGGTACTGTCTGACGATTGGATAAATATATATAATATGAGGAGAGTTTCAGTAACTCTTTTTTTTTTTTTTTTGATACTTTATCATACTTTATATTTTATATTTTTATTTTTATAGTTTAAACTATCGATTCGAACCGCTCAATATAATATTCATACTAAAATATGTGTAATGATGAAATTTTATAATTTTTGAAATTTTTTTTTTACTATTTTTCAAGATAGATACAAAATCACCGTTTTTGGACTATTCAAAAACAGTGATTTTCTACCCATCTTAAAAAATAGAAATTTTCTTTCCAAAAATTATAAAATTTCCTTTCCAAGTATATTTTACTATGGATATCATATTGAGCAGTTTGAATTGATAGTTTGAATAATAAAAATGAAGATATAATATATGAGGTATGATAAGGCATTGGAACCCTCCTCAATATATATATATCGTCAAATGTAAAAAGATAATTCTAACTGTTATGTATACCAATGTTAATCTGCTTCAATATATACAGGCAAGGCAATCAATGAGTTCAATGATAGATGGATATATTCTGGACTGAATTTAGTCTTTAAGAAAATTTCAAGGACCAAATTAAAGCGTGAGCTTTTTGCTTGGGATTTAAATTGAACATTAACAGCTAGCAGAATCTTCAGCTAAATCTAAACCCTACCAGTATCAAAACAAAAAGGGTCCCATGCATCCTTCTCTGCCAAGTACAAATTAATGCTTTCATCGATCATGATTTGCACTTTTTGAATTTTGAGCATAGGCCGGGGTAGCAGCTTTCTTATTTTATTGGAGCATTGGTCAGTGAGTTGGGGGTTCAAATTAAGATTTCTTAGTCTGGCATTGGGTCGGGTCGGGTCGGGTCGGAGCCAAGCGGACCGATCCGATCAAAGAAAAGCGACCACAGTGTATCACCTAACCAAATCCAATGATCATCAGGTTAATTACTTTACAGTTGTGAGTTGTGACTGACATGCATGTGAGGTGTATATTCTCATTTCTTAAAATGGATTACAAGTAGGTAATTTTTTTAACTTAATTTCAAAAATATTATAAAAATTGTGAAGTTATATCTTTTGTCCCTATGTTTCAATCGTTTTTCATATCCGCCTTGCTAATTGTAAATTACATGTCATCTAATTCAAAACCTGACTTAATTACCTATTCTCACTCTCCCTCTTATTAATTAGGAGTTGGGTTTCATGAAAAAGGGTTAAATTTTTCTTCTAAGTTTGACAACACGAGAGGATTAATTAGTCGGCAACATAAACCCTTTCATGTCATTAATTAATGGATTTGTGCATTGAATGCATCTGCTGACTTTTAGCGTTTGCTTGAACATCTTTTCCGGCCTTCTCAATATCTCATTTGTTGCCTAGCTCTAGCTTACACCCACCAAGCATATATATACAAACAACATGATCTCATTAATTAACCTTCATACTTAATTAATTAACAACATTAATTTCAATCCATTACTCTCCCTGTCACATCAATTACTGGTTGGATCTTTTATATATATATATATATATGCCCATCTCAAGCAAAAGTTCTCTAGTCATTTTCCATCAACTAGCTAGATTCTTATTCAAATTTCCAACCACTAATTAACCATATATATTACCAAGAGATCCTATATCTTTTCTCTTCATCAGAGGGGAATTAATAATGGGACTAGGAGGGACCTTGGAATATTTGTCAGAGAAGTTTGGAGGAGGTCATGGACACAAAAAGAAGAAGAAACAGCTTCAGACGGTCGAATTGAAGATCAGGATGGATTGCGAGGGATGTGAGATGAAGGTCAAGAAAGCCCTCTCTTCTCTCAAAGGTTCCTTCTCTATCACCTTCAAAATTTAAATATTAAATGCCCCCATAGTACACATATATATATACACACCCTTTCCACGTACTATAATTACATATTATATATATATATATATATTTAACATTCTTTTGTACCTTGCTATATATCATTAGTAGCTCAGTATCCCTCTCAACTATTTCAATAAGGACCAAATTTACTAAATTTTTCTATTTTTTATTTTCTTGAGTTTTTCTGCTGTGGAATGCTCACTCTAAATCCTCCAGCATTGGGTTCTCTTCTACAAACACTACTATAATATGAAGGGTTTCGGGCACAATATTGAATCAATTTGTTGGTCCTGTTTATCAAATAATCAAATGCCTGAATTTTTGGTTTACCAGCTGAAATAGCAGAATCTTACCTCAAACTAACATGAGCTCTCTTATCCAGGGGTTCAATCAGTGGTAATAAACATGAAGCAGCAAAGAGTCACAGTTGTGGGCTATGTAGAGGCAAACAAAGTGTTGAAAAAGGCTCAGTCCACGGGGAAGAAGGCAGAGATATGGCCATACGTGCCATACAATTTGGTTAACAAACCATATGTAGCAGGAGCCTATGACAAGAAGGCCCCACCTGGTTATGTGAGAAAAGTTGAGGATGTACAAGGTTCTTCTAGGCAAGAAGATCAGTTCACAGATATGTTCAACGATGAAAATCCTAACTCCTGCTCTGTTATGTGAAACTTTGGTTGCTTGGATATTTGGTATTTGGTGTTTGTGTCATATACTGATATATGGTTTTGAAAGGAAGGACCTTATTTGTTTGCTGTCCTTTTCTCTGGGCTATGTGAAAAGAAACAGAAATTGGGTTGGTTTCATCTATGTTTTTTTAGTGTGTGCATCCTGTTGTATATCGGATTTTCCTGTAATATAAATATATAATATGAGAAAGTTTGGACATCGGTTTCTTGATATCCGGTTACATTTGTATCATATATGGTACATAATTACCCATTAGAAAAGTGCTGCTTTCACAATTTAAGATAAAACACATGCAAGTCAAATAAATTCATTACTTTTAGTATACCTTTTATTTATATCTTTTGTGTTCTTTTAGAATTTTTTACTACAATCATGCAAAAATCTAAAAATATAAGAAATGCGCCTACGAATTTAGAAGAAAGAAAGAGTAATCTCCATGAACTACCACTTTGGATATCCTTAGCAATTAATAGGCTCATTCCAAAATTTAGATTCAAAAGAAAATTCCAAGAAGATCATCCACTAATTACATATAGCTTAACTTATTGGTAAACACAAGTGACAACACCAAACAATTAAAACAAATTTAGTAGAGCTCGTTATCAAAGACCCAAGGCTCGTGAAGAAATAGCTCACGACCATTCATTTGCACTGCTCCTGTGGCTATATCTTCTGCACGTTTTCGCTCCTCCTCGGCTTTTCTCGCAGCTTCGTCCTCATTCTTTTAATTTTTTATTTAAGAGGGTAGAAAAAACAAGAAGAAGTAATTAATCGTCAACAAAAACCATGAAATGATATAAACCCATCTTTTATGAACTAAAGAGCAATACAACATGAGTAGCTGAAGCAAAACTTACACTGCATTTTCTTTTTCAAGCTGCACCTAATACATATAATTGTACTGACAACAATTCTAGTAATTGGTACTTTTGTAAATTAAACACCCTTTGGTTAACTGTTCCCAACTGTAAAAATGTGACAGCACTCAACTTTTTAAAAAATGACTCACATAATTCTCTTATTACCCACTTCATACAAATTCAAACCCAATAGCCAAAACCATACCCTTTTAGTTCCAATGTCTTCAGAAAAGCAGAAAAGTTAGGGAAGAATTATTACATATTTGACAGAAGTGAAATTTCGATAAGCAAATATCTAAAACTATGATGGTGAAAAAGCAACAGATACAAATATGCCAGTGCTATCAACAAGTATGAGAAAATATTTTGTTTCATTTGCAAAAACCTGAACATGATTTCTAACCAAAACAAAATGGGCTTACTACAATAAAACACCATTTCATAACCACTTACAGGATTGCATGCTTTAACCTCAGCACTAACAAACAGTGCTAGCCATATATTTAAATATTCTTCTCTAATCCAATAGGTAAAGTTCATAGCAGCTTAGGTAATTCTGATGCTGCATAGTAACCCTATTCTAAATAGTACTTAGATCTTCAATGAAGTCATGAAATTCAAACTATACATTAAAAACTAAGCGAAACACAAATGGATACATCTAATAAGAAAATAAAAAGGTACAACAATTCAGAAAAATTCACCAAGGTATCAGGTGGTAAACCTTTAGTACCAACTGAGGAACTGACAGTGGCATTTACCGTACTATCATATTGCTGGTACTATTTACCATATATCGACTCTGAAATTTGGTTGCATTTCAGCCACAGCTTCAAGTAAGAGAGAGGCTCAGTAATGGTTATTGAGGCATGAACCAAAAATTAAATGCATCTCAGACAAATAAGGAGCTTATTACAGATTATGATCCTGATTTGCTTTGTTTTAACATAATTACTGGGGCATTCCAAAGATAAAAACCTTGTAATCAAAATAAAAGGGAGATAGGAATTACAATTTTAGCTGCTTGCTCTGGGCCAATAATCATTGAGCTGTTGTTAATCTATTATTTTAATAAAATCACAAGTTGAAGGGCTAGAGCCCTACCTTATAAATTAACTGATGCAATTAAATTAAGCCCTGATTTCTGTTATCTCAAAAGGTTCATAAAGCCCAAATTGAAACCCAAGTTACCCATCTAACAAGTAACAACCAATAAATCGACGATAATTCCCTTTGCATGAACTAATGAACTAATGAACTAAACTCCGTATTGTTAAATTATGATTCAATACATATTTAGTTTATTATAAGTGCAATTGAAATAGTATAGCTATTACTTATTAGCTGAGGAAATGAAATTCGGAATTTAGTCATTTACAGATTCAATTATGAGTGAATGCATTGATACCTTGCGTTGCTTCCAGGAGAGGAATTGGGCCGCTGTCATGGGTTCCGCCTTCGACCCTGTAGCGGGCCCCGCTTCGCCACCAGCGCCGCCGTTTTGGTCGTGCCGCTTTTTCTCCCCCATCGTCGCAATCGTCGCTCTTCCTCGCAAGAGAGAGAGAGAGAGAGAATATATATAATTTTTTTTTTTTGCCAAATGGGTTGAAATGGCCCGTCCGTATGTATTCTTTGCTCTTCTGGTACAAAAATGTAAAAAAGAAAAAATAAAAGAGCAAAATTTATCTTTTATAAACATCTCTCAAAAGTAACCCAAATTTTCAGTTTAGATCCGGGCCGTCCGATCAGAATCCGAACCAGTCCGTAACGGAAGGCCAATACCCAAATTTTACTCTCGCGAATACACACTTTGCTTGTAATTAAGTTGTAATATATTATAGGGATCCACTAATAGCCTCTCTACTTCAATTCTCTATTTGTCTTCCGCACTAAAAGACAAAAAAAATAGTTAAAACGTGCTAATTACCACCAAAGAGTAAGATTAATATTATTTTATTAATAGTCAAAACATATAGTATTCATATTTATTATCAGAACTATTTGTTATATGTAAACACAAGCTGAATGAGACCAGTAAGGACCAGAGAGACCGCTGACGTTTTGTGACAGTCTGAATTGGGGACCACAATCGTCTGAAAGCAACATTTGTCAAAATTGGAGACCAATACAGTAAATCTATATATTATTCATATCTAAATAAAGAAGTATTCATATCTAAACAAATGAAGTATTCATACTAACGATTATAAAGTATTAATACATGTTTGAAATAATTTATACAATTCAAGATTCAAAGTCAGATTCATCTCTCTCACTCCACCTTTTCCAAGAAGTATTCATACATGTTCGAAATAATTTATACAATTCAAAATTCATTGTCAAATTCATCTCTCCCACCCACCTCTTTCAAGAAGTATTCATATCTAATATGAAGTATGCATATCTAACAAATGAAGTATTTATATCTAACTAATGAAGTACTAAATATCTAACAAATGAAATATTAATATATATAACTATTCATATCTAACTAATAAAGTATTCACACATAACACTAACAATATTCATATCTAACACTAATAATATTCATACCTGCCTAGATTGGAACCAAGAAATATTCTCAACAGACTAGTATGCATATCTAAAACAATGAAGTATTCATATCTAACTAAAGAATTATTCATACTGACGATTACAAAGTATTCATATATGTTCGAAATAATTTATACAATTCAAAATTCAAAGTCAGATTCATCTCTCTCATCCCACCTCTTCCAAGAAGTATTCATATGTAACACGAAGTATGCATATCTAACAACTAAAGTATTCAGATGTTGCACTGTGACAACCTTCACTGGGCTAGCACCATGCTCTCCTCGTCAAATCTCGACGGTGTATCACGCTCTCCTCGCCGGATCTCGACGGTGCACCACGCTCTCCTCGCCGGATCTCGACGGTACACCACACTCCTCTCGTCAGATCTTGACCGCCATCATAACCATTAGCGTGGGTAGCTGGTGGCGAGCAGTAGAAGAGAAGAACAAAGTGGGTTTTGAGTTGTGTTGAATTTTTTTTTTTTTTTAAGAGAAGATTGAAGATGATGAATTTTTATCACGCGGGGAAACAAAAAAAAAGGTTGTTAGAGAGACAGATATGAAACAGATTTGAGGGGTAACATCTTTACTCTATATTATATTAAATGATAGGCTGAAGAGTATTGAGGACGCCATCTGTTAATTGGGATACAAATTAAACGAGGCATTAATTAGTGAAATTAAAAGAGTTGCCAAGTACTGTTGGTTCATACATATATGCTTAACATGCAAAGGTAGTACTTGCCAAGTGTCTTAAGGGTTTCATAGTGCATTCTAGGTGTACGTTTTCTCATGAGACATACATATATAGAGTAAGGCTAGGGTGCTAGAGGCCTCCCGTGCTACATCTCAATATTTAAGTTTCAAAATCTAAACGGTTGATTTGAACCCGTTTATCTTGTTTTCCATATTAATATGTGTTTGGAGATCAAATTTTACATTTTTTTAATTTTTTTTTATTTTTTTAGATAGGTAGAAAATCAAATATCTTAATGGTGTAGAATTTTTTAGATCAAGTGATTTTCTACCTAGCTAAAAAAATAGTAAAATATTTTCAAAAAAATGTAAAATTTGATCTCTAAATACATATTAATATGGAGAACAAGATGAACGGTTCGGATTGACGGTTTGAATTTTGAAAACTCGAATATTGAGCCGTAGCACGGTGGCCCTCTATGCTATCCATAGCACCCAAGCCTTACTCATATATATAGGATTTGATTAATATGCTATGGGTAGTTAATAGGCCTCCCGTGCTACGGCTCAATATTCAACTTTTCAAAGTCCTAACGATTGATCCGAACCGTTCATCTTGTTCTCCATATTAATATGTGTTTGGAGACCAAATTTTACAGTTTTTGAAAATCTTTTACTATTTTTTTAGATTTATTGAATATATAGGACTTGGCTACGGTGCTATGGGTAGCTAAGAGGCCTCCCGTGCTACGGCTCAATATTCGACTTTTCAAAATCCTAACGGTCGATCCGAACCGTTCATCTTGTTCTCCATATTAATATGTGCTTGCAGACCAAATTTTACATTTTTTGGAAATTTTTTACTATTTTTTTAGATTTATTGAAAATCGCTGTTTTTCAGACAAATCTGAACCATAAAAAACAGCGATATTCAATAAATCTGAAAAAATAGTAAAAAATTTTCAAAAAATGTAAAATTTGGTCTCCAAACACATATTAATATTGAGAACAAGATGAATGGTTCGGATCGACCATTAGGATTTTGAAAAGTCAAATATTGAGCCATAACACAGGAGACTTCTTAGCTACCCATAGCATATTAGCCAAATCATATATATATATATATATATACACACACTTTATTGTCCGAACGTATATGGATATGTCATTTTTTTCATTAATATTGTCTTCTAAATGAAACAAAATTGAGATTATAATTTAATGAACGAAGAGTTATAACGCACGCACCGACATTTTTATTAATATCCAACATTAATTAAAAATTAATAATATTTTTAAAAAGGAGAAATTAGTTTTATGCCACTCCAAAACATTGAAATTATGAAATTGCCACCCAAAATTTAAAATTAGTTTTTTGCCACCCCAAAACATAAAAATTTATGAAATTGCCACATTTATACAACTAATATACATATTGAATTAATAATATTTTGAAAAATATTGTATAAAAAATATATTTTCTTATTTCCAAAATTACCTTTCATTTGAACGGATGAAATTCTGAAATTGATCTCTCCAGTCCAAATCCCTTCGTCCCCTTCGCTTGCCTCTTCTCTATATTCCCACGCCAGAACCATTCCTCCGCCGAACTTCCTGCCGACGTCACCTCTCCTCCGCCGAACATCCTGCCTCTCCTCCACCAGCCTTCCACCATGCATTGACATCTACCCAAATTAAATCTAATCAATCTAATTTTTGTTATAGTTCTGCATGAACTAATTTTCTGCTCGTGTTGAGACATGAGAAATGAGATGTGGAGCTTTTGTAAGAAATGTTATTTCATTTAGTTTCTTACATTGATGCTTGTTTTGTGCGGTTCATTACTATGTAATCTTCAACAATTAGGGTTTAATTGATGCAAATTTGAGTTGAAGTGATTCTTAGTTGACCTATTGAGGCACTATAAGGTATGATATTAGTGTGGTATTGTTCTGTTCCCACAATATTGTCAATAAAGTCAGTTTCACCTATTAGACTTTATAAAGATGCATTAGACTAATTAAACACTTTATAAATGAATAATCTTTAATTCGTAACACAAAACACCAGAATGTTAATTTATTATCTGATACTCCTGATTAATTATTTTTGCTGAACTAAAGGAAATGATGCAAAGTCAAGGGCATATTTGTCAATATGGTGTAGTATTACAATGTTGTAATGTATTTAATTTATTTTTATATTAATTTTTATGTCCTAAAGCTTTTAGATGTTATTAATTTATTGATCTCTTTATTACATTGAGTACTGTATTTGAATTGTTGGTACCAATTTATGTTATTTGAACTGATGAAGAATGAACAGTGAAGAAAGCAATGAGTTGGAAAATGAGACGGGCACTAAAATCAGTTTGTTGTAGTAGAGATAGCAATAATATTTCTTATGTTTGTTATTTATTTAGGATTATACTTCAGAATTTTCTGTTTTCGGTATTTTGGTATTTTGTCAGGTTCTTACCAATATTGTAGGCTCAAGGTCATCTATTGTTTTAATTTTCTTGGAACTTCTGTTTTATGTACTGCAGGGTAATAGTAACTAGGACTTGGAGACTCTAAGCATCATAAGCATACCAGTAGATGAATGAGGCAAGAAAAAAGATTAAAGATTGCAGGCCTGATGACATCATAGTTGTATGCACTTTTGAAAGGTGTTAGTGATGTACCAATATGGTATGGTACCAATGATAGTTTCACAATTGAAGATGCCGAAGTTATCACCTAAGATAAAAGTTCATTTTGGCAAGGATGGTATCTAACTCACTTGATTTCAGGTACATGAAACAAGAAAAAGATTAAAGAAGTGGCAAGAGAAATATGATTAAGTGTCTAATAGTGAAATCACAGTGGAGGCTGATTCCTGTTGAATTTTCCGACAATAGTCTTATTTCGAGTTCACATTAGAAAAGCATGATAGCCTCTGAAAATCTGATGTGATATGTATTCCCTACATAGTTGTAAATGAGTAGCTATTTCATTTATCTTTGTTAAACTTATGGGCTTATGGCTTAAATTTGCTTTTGTTAGATAAGCAATTTGCTATTTTTTTTTCTAATTTGTTCCTAATTATTGTATGATTGAGCTTATGTAAGGGATGAAAATTTGGTTTGTACCAGTTTGTTCTGGTACACAAATGTTTATCATACTTGTTGTCTGCAGTATCAGAGTTGAATTTAATGTTTGTAACTAAGAAAAGGTTGGTTTGTACCGGTTTGTGTTGGTACACTTTCCTATTATAAAAGCTGATCTGAACTTTTGATTTATTTAATTACTTATATGACTTGTACCGGTGATGTTATGTGCAATTTTGTTGCTCTTTTGTTCTTCATAAATTAGTGTGATAACTTAAAAGGGGATGCTAAATGTAGCATACTGCTATTATGTTTCTTCATATATTAGCAGCATAATGCTTTTTTATGTTTTAATTAAGCTGGTACCAAGATTCTAAAAAAAGGAGACATTCTGCTTATGTTTTATGCTATTATGTTTCTACCAAGATCCTTAAAAAAAAAAAAAAAAGACCATTCTGAGCTGCTTCTGTTTTATGTTTCAATTAAGCTGGAATTAGAAATGAAATTTTACATTGCTTGGTCACCCCTTTTTTGTTTAATTTTGCAATCCCTCAAATGGGTCGAAGGACAATTTGATAGTCGTACCACTTGTCAGTACAAGGGTGCCAGAAGGTGGAAAGAGGTTCGGCGGAGGAGAAGTGAAGTCGGCAGGAGGTTTGGCGGACGAATGGTTCTGGCGTGGGAATAGAGAAGAGGTGAGCCAAGGGGACGAAGGGATTTGGACTGGAGAGATCAATTTCAGAATTTCATCTGTTCAAATGATGGGTAATTTTGAAAATATGAAAATACCTTTTTTATACAATATTTTTCAGAATATTTTTAATTCAATATATATATTAGTTGTATAGATGTGGCAATTTCATAAATTTCTAAGTTTTGGGGTGGCAAAAAACTAATTTCAAGTTTTGAGGTGGCAATTTCATAATTTCAATATTTTGAAGTGACATAAAACTAATTTTTTCTTTTAAAAATGTCCAACCAGCTATTTAATGACCGGTTCAATTTTTTTCTCAACTGGCCATTAAATAGCCGGTCCTCAATGAAGAGCAAGATGCTCAAATCTAAGATTAAAAATTCAATTTTTTTTATTTGTTAGATTACTTCTTTTAATGTATAATTAGCATAATTATACTAAAATATGCTAAATTATTTGAAATTATGTTAAATTACACTAAATTACTTAAAATTATGTTAAATTACACTAAATTATATTTAAATACGCTAAATTAGGCCAATTTTGTATCATCTTTCATAAATCATAAAAAATAGTAAAAATTGATATTCTACAAGTTATATAACCAATTTACTGAGTAACTTGGATTGAAAAATATAAATGAAAATCTTACTCGGAAATTTTAACTCCAGTTTTGAGACTCTTTCCTTTGATTTTTTGGCAATTATGAATTTTGAAAAAGGGCAAAACAGTCACCGGTGCATGCATCTTTTCATAAGTTTTTTGAAAAGTTGTCATTTGTTAAAATCGGACACTCGAGTACTATTTTATGGCTATTTGAAGTTTCGTCATCATTTTTCGCCTTCTCAGTGAAGATATTATCTCTTTTAGTGTAATTTAGCATATTTTAGTATAATTATGCTAATTATACTTTAAAAGAAGTAATCTAATAAATATTAAAAAAAAAATTTTGAACTTTTAATCTTAGATTTCAACATCTTGCTCTTCATAGTGTCTAAAAAAAATTGAAGACCGGCTATTTATAGCCGGGTGGAAAAAAAATTGTAAACCGATCATTAAATGGCCGATTTAAATATTTTTAACAGTATCCATAAAACATGAGTATAATTATTAATTTTTAATTAACTTTGGATATTAATAAAAATGTCGGACGCATGCATATGCGTCTATACATATATGTGTCTTGACTGTCGTCTTCCATATATGCATGCATGATGTATGATAGTATAAGTGCTTGTGTAGGAGTAAAATTTGGATTTGGTAATCTCAGGATATATATATAGGTTCATTAAATTTGGATTTGGTAATCTGAGGGTAGGTTCATTGAACCTGGACCTGTTTGACATTATTCGGAATCTAACCCAACAAAACAGAGTTATTCGTGCATTGCTCACAACCATCCATCGAGTATGGAGAATGGACACTTGGCGTAGAAAAATACAGATCATTAAATTTCAACCATCCTTTATCCTTCCTTCCCTGTTAAAATTAATCATATGCATGCTTTCATATATGTCTTCTACAGATTCTGCCTACTTTTCTGTCACTCTAAATTCCTTGCAACATCAACAAACAAACAAAAAAAAAAAAAGAGAAAAATTAAAGAGTCACTTAGACAACTTTTTAGGGTTTCCTTTTCCCCTTTTTGGGATATTTTTCTTTGGAGGTGGCCGTGGCAGACAGCAATGTGGATTGTGGGGTCAGATGAATCATGATTGGTGGCTCAGGATTTTCCTGCGTTGAGCTTCTTTGACTTCTCTCTAATTAAAATAGGTTACTATACTTTCAACAACTCTTTTTTTTTTTTTTTTTTTTTTTTTTACTTTCTAATCCTTAATTCTATTTTATTTATGTTTATTTTGCTTTGTGCCGATCTTTGAATCTTTTTTAATGGAATATATTTTTGTTTAATTTGTACCTGTTGATTTATTTTTCTTTTTGAAAGAAAACTAAACAATGCGTCTCGTCTCGTTGACTGGTTCTTATTATTTTATTTCCCCTCTTAATTACTTTTTCTTATTGCCGAATGTTTGATGGAGAGGTAAAATAATTTGGTTTATATTTTAATCTTTAAAGTAGTTTTGATGACGAATGTACTGATGCATGCGTGAAGATGAATTTATATGGTCTCGCCTTTTTCTTCTTTCCTTGTTATTTCTTTGTGTTAGTTGGGGGTGGGTTGGGATTCGTACTAAAATAAAAATAAAAATATAAATAAATGAATAACAAAAAAATATAGATATATATATAGTTTTGTTGATTTTTCCCTTTCTGCCACT
Source organism: Carex pumila (assembly GCA_033356055.1). Classification (NCBI taxonomy): domain Eukaryota; kingdom Viridiplantae; phylum Streptophyta; class Magnoliopsida; order Poales; family Cyperaceae; genus Carex; species Carex pumila. Next base: position 83,503 of record JARJHM010000936.1, read on the forward strand.
GCTACATTGTTGGTATGGGACTATGGATCACCAGTCGAATATGAGTCTCAAAGCTTTTTTCATCCTCTCTATTTTCCTTTACATTCAGTGTTTCAATTTAGGACCATTTGCACTTTCTTTATGTGTACCAGCCTTTGGTACCAACTACCAAACCTGTTGTTTTTTTTTTTTTTTTTTTTCTTTCTCTCTACCTTAGCAAACTTTCTGGCACACCCCAACAGAGAAGACATATGTTAACTTTTTCTGTTATTATTTCCTTTTACATTCTTTTGGTAAGAAAAAATTGAATAAGCTGCAAATACACATCTTAAAAAAACAATTACAAGCTTAATCAAGGAAAATCATGTACACTTTCAACTCCCTACCTAATTCTTTGACTTGGGAAAGTGAAGAAATTTTTGTATGGTGGTAAAGAAAAAGAGTGAACTCTTTTTGACTAAGGAAGTCCAATTGTTATCTCCAACAGTGAACTCTTCAAGTAATTGTAATCTCCAAATGTTTCATTAAAAGATAGAAAAAGGAGTTACAATTTAGTACAACAAATTTGGTTACGCAACTATCATTCATTGAATATCATTCTATTTCACATCCACATACAATACATACAATACATACAATACATAGATAGATGCCTCCGTCATAATAATATTGACCAGCCTACTACTATGCTTGAATCTAGACTCCCTATATATATAAGTGCACATTCTTTCCCTCCAAATGCACCCACCCCCAAACTCACTTCACTAAACTTCTAAACCTAGGTACCACTACTGCAATCAAATAACAAAATAGCCATGCCCGAATTTGAATTTATTATTTTGTTGATAGGCAGGGTTTAACCAATGCATGCTAATTTTGCAGGTTACTAACTCGGAAACTGATTAGCAGCATTGAATGGGTCACTCAGTTACTGACGAATTTGAAAACAGAGGAGAGCAACCGATGGACCAAATTGAAAATGGCCAAACAAAATACAAAGTTGGATTTCCACCCAGAAGGAATTTTATTGGTGAATTCAATGAAAGATTCAATGAAACATTCTTTGCTGATGATCCCTTGCGCCCCTACAAGGACAAACCACTGTCTAAGAAGCTATTGCTTGGCCTCCAATTCTTCTTCCCAATTCTTGATTGGGCAAGGCATTACGATTTGAAAAATTTTAAAGGAGATTTACTTGCTGGGTTAACCATTGCAAGCCTATGTATTCCCCAGGTACAGTTTATCAGTACAAAATGAAGAAAAAAAAAAAAAAAAAAAAAAAAAAAGAGGTGTTGTTCGTTTTATTTTCGGCTTTAATTAATCTCATCAATTTGTTCTAACATAATATTACTTCCATATGTTTGCTAGGACATTGGCTATTCAAAGCTAGCTAACTTGGATCCGCAATATGGCCTATGTAAGCTCTCTATTTCATTAAGTGCAGATATAATTGGAGATTGAAAACTTGTGTAGATGATAAATCAGGAATTTTGAATTTACAGATTCCAGCTTTGTTCCTCCTCTGATCTATGCTGTAATGGGTAGCTCCAAAGATATTGCAATTGGACCAGTTGCGGTTGTTTCTCTGCTTCTTGGGACACTTCTTCAAGAAGAAATTGACCCGACAAAGAACAAAGAGGAGTACCAGCGTCTTGCCTTCACTGCTACTTTTTTTGCTGGTCTTACTCAAGCAGCCCTCGGGTTTCTCAGGTATCATGTCCAGTTATGAAATTGCTCTCAGAATAGTTCCTTGTAAATTTAACAATGAAATGTGCAATTCATAATATATATATCATTTTCAATTTGAATGTTGCTAGCACAACCTTTTTTTATATTAATTTATCAGTTGGTGATATGAGTTTTTAGAATAGTGGTTCCCTTTGTTTCTTCTTGTCCTTTTCTGAATTTGCAAAAGATTCTGTACTGCATACCAAAATCACTAATATTTTTTTAAACTAACAAGTGCATAAAATGATCCTGTGTTTCTGTACTTCTTTTAAATACCCCAGTAATCCCAAATGTGACAAAAAAGAAATGCAAATTTTCTTATCTGTTGCTTTTCATATCAGCTACATGCAACAATTTTGGCCATGATGGACAAAACACTTAACAGATCTTAACCCTTCTTTGTGCTATAAACATCCAGGTTGGGATTTTTGATAGATTTTCTCTCGCATGCTGCTATTGTTGGGTTCATGGCTGGAGCAGCAATAACCATTGCACTACAGCAACTCAAGGGCTTTCTTGGAATAAAAAAGTTCACCAAAAAGAGTGACATCATATCTGTCATGAAGTCGGTGTGGAACTCAGCTGAGCATGGGGTATGCTATATATTGGTTTAATTGGCAGATGCCTACTTGAACTTTGGATTTTTCTTGCTAGACCAAAATCGGTCAATTGAATAAAAAATGACACAAACTATCCTGAATTTTGAAATGGTCACAGTGGGAAGAGGAAAATAAATTTAAGAGAGGTACCACTCCAAACAATTAACAAACTTAATTTCTTGATCTCACAAAACGATTAAAAAAGTAAGCAACAATTTATGACAAGATAAACAAATGGCATTTTAAAAATGGTATGCAAGCTGTGCGGTTTCTGATATCATACATGAAGTCTGGACAAATTTAGACCACATAATTTATACATTGTCTTTATTTTATTTTATTTTTTTCTTTCAGTGGAATTGGCAAACAATACTAATAGGAGCATCTTTCCTGGTGTTCCTTTTAGCTGCCAGATACGTAGTAAGTAAATATTATGTTCTTTCATGATAAAAGAAATTCTGTTAGAAATTTTTTATTAGGGCCCCTAAAAACTCTCAAATCGGTATTTTTAACCGTGAAAAGTGAGAAATGTCCAGCCTAGTTAAAGTTGAGGAATACCAACTTTTTGGTTTTCATCCTATGCTTTTTAAGGCATTATGATCATTTCTCTTTGTAATCGGTGCTTTTATATGCTTTTATATTGGACATATTTTCTGATTAACTTTAATTTTTAATGACTTACAGGGGAAGAAGTCAAGAAAATTGTTCTGGGTCCCAGCGATTGCACCCCTAATTTCTGTTATCATATCGACCTTTTTTGTGTATATAACTCATGCAGATGAGCATGGCGTTCAGATTGTAAGTCTCCTTGAGTTAAAGAAAAAATATGAAAATTTATATTGTTGATTAGGATTGGTAAAACTAAATATATAAAGAAAACTAATTAGTTTGGAATGCTACCTTAACTGGTATGGTTTCTACAAAGTGCCGTTTGTAATTTGTATCTTCATATAAATTTTAGGTAAATAATATAAAGAAGGGGGTCAATCCAGCATCTGTGAACCAAATCTACTTCACTGGCTCGTATGCTTTAAAAGGAATGCGAATTGGGGTTGTTGCTGGCATGATAGGCTTGACAGTAAGAAAACCAATTTTATTGAAATTCTTAATTGTTAATCATCTGTTTCCTACCAGATTAGAAATGTCTTTCATGCAGACTCTCAACCAAGAAATATGTTGCAAAAATGTTAATGAGTTGTTCCTCAATCTTCCTTGGGTAATTTAAACTGACTAGTTATGTGCATTTGTAGGAAGCTATAGCAATTGGAAGAACTTTTGCTGGCATGAAAGATTATCAATTAGATGGAAACAAAGAGATGGTCGCCTTGGGAACGATGAACATCATTGGCTCCATGACCTCATGCTATGTCGCCACAGGTGTGATGAATTATATCAAACTTATTATATACTTGAAGGGACTCTGGTGAATTTATTTTTGAAAAAGGGCTTTCACCAATTACAGAAAGTTAAAAAGACTTCCAACTGATTCTTGAATGCTGATATGCCAGGGTTTCAGTTTTAAAGAAAAATGTAATCTCAGGTGACTTTGCTTTATTTCATGAATAGAACAACTTTTATTGGCTGATTGCAGGATCTTTCTCTAGATCAGCAGTAAATTACATGGCAGGATGCAAAACAGCGGTCTCCAACATAATTATGTCTATAGTGGTGCTTCTAACCCTGCTACTGATTACTCCTCTCTTCAAGTACACACCAAATGCCATCCTTGCATCCATCATCATCTCTGCAGTAATCGGTCTAATTGACTACAAAGCTGCATTCCTCATATGGAAAGTTGACAAGTTGGATTTTATTGCATGCATGGGGGCCTTTTTCGGAGTTGTATTTGCTTCGGTTGAGATTGGCTTACTCATTGCGGTATGACTATATGATTCAGATTTCATATACATTACAAAACTATGCTACTGGTTTGATTACAGGACTATGAATAAGAGTCTAAAATAAATACAAGTGTTGTTAGAAATGAGGACAGGAGCAGTGCCAGAAAATAATGATTGGATGAGAAAATTTTAGGAAGAAGCATAATTTTAGAATTATTTTGAATAACAAGCATAAATCTACAATTTTTCTGGAAAAAACAACAGAAGCATGAATAGATTTTTCATCTTCATCCTTCATTGTTTTGTTTTTGACTATATAACCATAGTCTTATTATGTTTTTAATTGGAACTAATTATATTTAGAATTTTTTATAGGTTGCAATATCACTAGCTAAGATACTGATTCAAGTAACAAGGCCAAGGACAGCTCTATTAGGCAATCTACCTGGTACAGATGTGTACAGGAACATTGAGCAATATCCGGAAGCAACTAAAATTTCAGGAGTTTTAACTGTGAGAGTCGATTCAGCTATCTATTTCTCCAACTCCAACTATGTCAAAGAGAGGTAATTTATGTGCATATATTAAACTCAGTTGGCTTATTTTTACACAAACCTTTAATTGCAGCATGTCAACTGCTGGCATACTGATGTATTTAATTAATTAGTCCCCAATCATGAATTATATATGATGGCAATGAAGATGATGCCACTCCTTTAGGCACTATCTAATTTTGTAATTTTTCAGTGATTTATTGATATATTTTATGGAGAAGTTCATTCTGATATTTTGGACCTAATTTTGTTAGAATTCTGAGGTGGGTAAGAGATGAAGAAGAGAAGCTTGAAGAAAAAAATCAACCAAAGTTTAATTTCTTGATCATTGAGATGTCACGTAAGATTTGGACTGAATTCTCAAACTTAAACTTTCTAATATCATCCTTTGAAAGGAATCACGAATCTTATTATTTATTGATTTCTACATTTCAGCCGTCACAGACATTGACACAAGCGGTATTCATGCTTTCGAGGAATTGCTCAAGTCTCTTAAAAAACGTGGCATTCAAGTGAGTTGAACTACTATTTTTATTCAAAGATTAGCCACTAGTTAGATACTACTCAAGAACACTATTGAAAAAGAAATCAGTTTTGCAACATCAGATTCTATGGAGTAGAACTAGGGTGTTGTTAAGTTCACCAAGTCTCTTGGTGAACTCAAGTCTAAAACCTGTTAAATCGGCTTCAAATGATGAATCCGAACTGTCGAGACCCACCTATTTTACGGGTGATGCGTCTACATGTAAAAAATTTAAACATTCAAATTAACTTAATATAAAGTCAAGCGGTCAAAATTAGAAGCTTAATAAATTAATTTTGATGTATTCATATTTTGAATGTTTTTTAACTGCTTAACTTTATACTAAATTAATTCAAATGTTTAAAATTTCACATGTAGATGCATCACTCGTAAATTAGGCGAGTTTCAACAGTTCGGATTCATCATTTAAAGCCGATTTGACGGGTTTTAGACTTGAGTTCACCAAAAGACTTGGTGAACTTAAGAACACTCTAGTTCTACTCATGTCTATAACATAATGTATCAGTAAAAGTCAAAAGCATTAAACTAAATGTATTATTGTGAGATACCTAATTCTCTAAACTTTGAACTTTGCAGCTTATTCTTGCTAACCCAGGACCTGTGGTGATTGACAAGCTCAGATTAGCCGATTTTACTGAGCATATAGGTCATGATAATATCTTCTTGACAGTTGGCGATGCCGTAAAGGCATGCCTGACAAGAAACGGGATCAATGAAGAACCATGAAACTCTGTGCATGTACATGTTTCAGCGAGGCAACTCAACATATGTTTCCTCGGCATAAAGTTTTGAGAAAAATAAAGAGAAAGAGAGAGCAGTGAGAACAAAGAATATGCATGGAAGCTATTAGTTTAAATCATTTTCTTCTTCTTCTTTGATAGAACAAAATTGTGTCGTCTTTTGGCTCTCCTTTAATATTCATGGTTACAAATGTCTCTTCTTTTCTTAATTAATCATCATAAAATTAACCACTCAAGTCAAATGAATTAAAAGGATCTCTTGAGTTATAAACTAGCAATCTAATAAACATAATTTTCATTGAAAATTTGATGGACGCAGCCACGGTTGAATTCAGGATTTTGTGGATCCAGAATTTTTGTCGGGAACATAAAAAAATGAATCGGGTTTAAATAGCCAATTGAGTTTAAACTAGTTAAATAATTGAATACTCGATAAAAAAAAATGCTTTAACTTGTATTTTTTAATGCTATATCATAATTTAAAAAATTCATTTTAATTTTAACTCAAATTATAAATCATAAATCTAGAGGGGGGCAAAAAAAATTTAAAGGAAGAAGGGGAGGTAAAGTCAGTCGAAACTTGGGGCCGATAAATCTCTATTAAAACTCAAAATTCAGAAGGAGGGTGGCAGTTGCGTCCTCGGTCTCATGTGGATCCGCCTCTGGACGCAACACTCACTTCCCCCCCATAGAAAATGATGTTTTTCTTATATAAGATTAAAAAAAAAAACATTTTTCAGTGATAAATAAAAGAGCTGTTTATAAAATCTGACAGAAAGTTTAAATTTGGAGGGAGCTTAATTTGTCCCGCTTAAATTGTAAAGATACTATTTAATATTCATTGTATTCTTAAATAATTAATCCGCATTTCATTAAATTGTAGAAGAAAGGCATACGCATTATGAATTATTTAAAAATGACTCATGAACACGAATTATTTAATTTCCTTTATGAAACTTTAGTCCTGTTCAATCTTGCATTGAAATGTGAACTCTTGATGTACAAGGCAACTTTTAGCAATAAAAGAAATAAAAAAAATTTAAAGCATTTACTGCTGTACACCATAGTCGATCCCAATAAATTTGAGATTTATACATTTATCCGTCTAATTATGCAAATAACGAAAGCGCTGAGACAACAATTCCTGTTGCAATGGTGAAGATGGTAACAGGAAATGGCGCAGCGAGAGATTCCGGAGGAGATGAAATATCAGATGTTCCCTGGGAAGCAGATGGTCCTGGAACTGAAACAAGAAAATTAAGGAATAATTATTAAAGTCTTGTGGATTTTGTTTCTTTTGACATATTATATATAAAATTTTCTATAATAAAAATGCATGGTACACATTAATTTAAGAGCTAGCCTCTACAAATTAAACATGTGATGCTAACTATATATATATATTTGTTACCAATATAATTAAGAAGCTTAAAATATATATGAAATAAATTGAGAGACACTAGCTAGTGTAGACTCTAGAGTACATGCATGGCTTACCAGCTGCAACAGTAGAAGGACCAAGAAGGGCTGCAATACAATTGAAATTCAATTAATTAATAAATTAATAAATTAAAGTTAAAGAACCTCCAAATTAATTAATGCTTTGAAAGGCTAAGAAAATAATGAATGGTTTGAAAGAAAAAGAAGAAGTTATAACTTATAACATATATATATATATATATATATATATATATACCTGTGCACTTGGTGGAAGTAGGTAGGGGGAAGGTGCAAGTATAAGGCAAAGACAAAACCCTTGATGTATTCATTGGCGACCCATCATCAGCAGTAACACCATCCCAGTTACTAGTTAGTACAGAACACAAACAGGCAACATTTTTTTTGGCCATCTCTCTCAAATCACTGCAACAGCTTGGGCTTGGTTTTGCATGACTACCTGTCAAGTAATCCATGCAAGCAAACGCACCTGAAGCATTTAGATCAGAACAAATATCCATGGTTGGTGACTCTGCTGGAGCCAATGCCGATACCGGTGATGGTGATGGTGATGGTGATGGTGATGGTGATGGTGATGGTGTTTCCTCTACAGGTGCTGGTGCCTGTGGTGGTGTTGCCACTACCAGTGCCGGAGAGGGTGCCTGTGGGAGTTTGGGATTACGATGAACCGAACAAAGAAGGGTGTTGGAGAGAGAGAGGAGTAAGAGAGAAAGGAGCATTGGATAGAGAGAGGAGGACGCCATGGAATTAATTAATTAGGAAGAGGAGCTCTTTCTTAATTTTCTCTGTTTTTGAACAAATTAATGGGAATTAATTAACAGTAGGATTGGATGGATGGATGGATGGATGTTTTAATTTTATATACTTATTATATATATAGACATAGTGTTGTTGCATGCGGTTAATTTGTTCCGGATAGAATAGAATAGAATAGAGAATAGGAATAGATTGAAGGACCAATCGGTTTTTTGTTGTTGTTATTGTTGTTGTTGAATAGAGACTAAAGACTAGAGAGATATATTAATAGTTACTTCAGTTATTCCACAACAAATTAAATTAACGTATTTTAATTTGTCAAACTGTTGTACATCGATGTTTTTTTTTAACAAAAAAAAATCTAAATTTTACTATAAAAAGGTGATTTCAAGTATCTCTGAAGATTTCGGTTTAAGTTATTTATTATTGGATAAAATTGAATAAAGTTGTGCCGTTCGTGATAAAAAAAAGCTTAAAAAAAATTAAAAGAAGATCCGACCTGCCGGATTCGAACCAGCGACCTAAGGATATCTGAATCACACTACAGTCCTCCGCTCTACCAACTGAGCTAAGGTCGGATTGTTAATATTTCTCAACATTTCTATTTAATCTTTTTCTTTCCAGTTGCAGCAACAATTAATAATGTTGTTGATATATAAATAGAGACACATCTAAATATAATGTGTCATACACTTATACCCTGATAATTATATATCCCCGACTGTTCCCCACAACTTTATACCGATCGAGTTTCTATGAGTTGGTACTTTAATATTTAACAATTTCTACATACATTATCCACCAATTTTTAGAACAAATTAATACCAAAAATGTTAAGATTCCTCTAAACTAATTAATTTAGATCTGCTGTACATGTACTCTATAATATGTCTAAATTTATTCTATGTAAAACAAATGGAATAGGTGGCACTTCACTGGATGCTATAATGAACTTAATTTGGATAGACGAGGTTGATAACTTTGGATAAACAATATTTTAACTTTTAAGCACACAATAAACTTTCTCTACCTAACTAATTTGAAGAGAGAAAGAGAGAAATTAATTTTAAGATGACATAGAAGATGGCCAAGTTAATTATATATATATATATATCTATTGTTCTTTTCGTGGCTGCATCAGGTAGCTAGGTAAATAAGATATAGTCTTGTCTTTTTTAAGGGGATTATCCCCTTATCCCCAACCCCAAGTAATAATGCTGACCTGGCTCTCATTTAATGCTGTCAAATGAGGTCATGCTAAATTCCTGGCCCCCATATATACATAATACATAATATAGAACTAGTATCGTGCCCGTGCGTTGTAACGGGGACTGTAATTTCATTTATCCTTTTACATAATCATGTTTGATGCATATATTTGTATATTTAAGAGAGGTTTTGAAGTTAATCCCAAATATAACAGATGCATCCAAGGCATAGAACAAAGTGGTGACAGTAGTGGATTTCCACTGGTACTAAAGTTACTAATATCGTACCGGTCTATTGATTTTCAGTAACGCAGTAACAACATGAGAGCACCGCAATTAATGCTAAAAATTATTTTAGCCATGCAAATTGTTGGGAAAATAACCCATTTATACGTCACTTTAAAACATAAATAACCTAGAAATTACAAGTAAATTAAAATCAAATTATGTACAATTTCCCATCACTAACACTGATCAGAACACTCTAGTTGATGGAATTGAATTGATTTCAATTCAATGGTATTCAATAGAAATGATTGTCAATTGAATTTTGTTGATCGGAATGAAAATAAAAAAGAATTGATACCATTTCTTTTTTTTTATTGGAAAATCTATATAATAGAAGGAAATCATTTCACTCAAATGAAATTGACACTTTTCTCCTTTATCTTGCTTGAGTGTTTTTACTTAAGAGTAGACATGGTGATTCATAGTAGATGATACTGCAACTGGTACACTATCTTCTTACTTGGCCGATCAGCTATCTAAGCGTCTCCCAGTACAAGTAAAGGTCCTCTGTGACATCTTCTTTTGCTGAGATTATAAAATAAATTAGACAGAGAATTATAACAGGAGATATATCCAAATTGAGTTGCATGTCAATACTGATGAATTGTTAAAACTTAAAATAAGAAAATTAACCAAAATTAAGAAAGTGAGGATGTAATTTTTTGTTAAGAACATATTCATTACAGTTCGGACTTAAAGATTAAGGCTAATTGATAAAGGGTAAAATTTTTCAAAATCTAATATTATGCCTACACCATTGCACCTATATACCCCTAATTCTTTGATCCAAATATCACAGATGCTGAGTGTTAGTTGGAAAGTGAAAACAAATGTTGAGTACACATTTGAGTAAAACATTATACATAATTTACAATAATCTTATCATGATTTATTGCCCCTCGCATGATCAGTAAGAGACTTTTTGAATCTTTGATCGTTGCCATTTCAATAAATAAACACAGTAGATGCTTAAACATCAATATGAGGCACATCTATTAAAAACACATGCACATAAAAATAATAAATAAAAAAAGAATACTGAAAACTTACACAGAACCATACTGGCACACCATACTGACAAACCATACTGAAAATATATGTATATGCTCAAAAATTAAAAGCACCACTTTGACACACTGTACCTGCAGGGCCAACAGGATCAGCAGGCTTGGTACGCACTTTACACAAGAAGCTCCTCAGCGTCTTCTCCAACCTAAAATAATGTACCACATGGACATTATATTGTGAGAAACTTTTAAAATATGAACCTTCAAAACACATAAATATATATATATATATATATATATATATATATATATATATATAGAGTAAGGCTGGGGTGCTATGGATAGCATAGAGGCCTCTATGCTACGGCTCAATATTCAAGTTTTCAAAATCCAAACGGTTGATCTGAACCGTTCATCTTATTCTCCATATTAATATCTGCTTGGAGACCAAATTTTATAATTTTATGAATTTTTTTACTATTTATTAAGCCACTTTGAAAATCGCTAATCCAATGGTTTTACTGTTTTGTGCAGCCACCGTTGGATCAACAATTTTGTAAAATACTTAATAAATAGTAAAAAAATTCAGAAAAATGTAAAATTTGGTCTCCAAGCAGATATTAATATGGAGAATAAGATGAACGGTTCGGATCGACCGTTTGGATTTTGAAAACTTGAATATTGAGCCGTAGCATAGAGGCCTCTATGCTATCCATAGCACCCCAGCCTTACTCTATATATATATATATATTTGAGTACTGGAGGAAAACTAAAAGGATTTTCAAGAATTATAATGACACTTGTGCCCTTTAACTTATTATTGAGAAAAAAAAATGAATAAAAAGATTACAACATTTATTTTGAGTCAGTGCTTAGAGACTTCAGTGTTCACTTTTCACTACCTTCTTGAATACCAGCGCCTACTGGTACATGGTTAATTTGCAATTCGGCCCTTCACTTTCTTCATAATTTGTCTTGTTATAAATTGTGCTAAATTTTGCAATGTAGTGCTTGGAGAATTGAGTTCTCAGTACCAATTTCTATAGAAGCGACCTTCCAGCATCCATTATCAAACTATGTTATGAAATTAGAAGAGCATTTAATCAAGCATACAACAGATCTGTAACAGTATACTAAAAAAATGAATTAAAGAAGAAATTATAAGAGCCTTTAATCAAGCAAGCATAAACCCTAGCATTTGGAGGGGCCTTGCAACAGCCATAGCATAGCCAGTGAAAAGGTCCCTAAAGGTAGATTATAATTGTTCAAATTGAACACATAATAAAATTAGAAATATTAAACTAATATTTAAATGTGGCCAAACCCATCTTGAAATAATATCACTTCTGGTATTGGTTCAATTATTTAATATTTCAGAAAAAGCTCCCTATCTAGGGACTGTTTTCTAAAACAATTTTATTTTCTATCACAGTTCAGTCCTTGAATACTGTCAGACACAAAATTTGTAAAAATAAAATTTTATGTTTAATGAAATTCTAAAAATAAAAATTCTATGTTTATTCCTGTGTGACTGATTTCTATGTTTAATGAAATTATAGAAATAAAAATTCTGTGCCTTTTCTCATGAAAAAAGAACTTTACACAAGTTTGATTGGTAAACAATAATTTTATAGACTTGTGGTACCATTTTTTACAGATTATGCTCTTGAAGCTCTTGAAGGCAATATGGTACTTGATAAGAATAGTTATATAAGAAGCATGTACCTGATCAGGCATGTTTCTAAGAAAAGAAATGAGTTCGCCAGGATGGTCTTCACTGTCACCACCAGCTCTCATTTTATCAGGGGACGCATCAAGTACCCAGACCTTCATTCAAATTTGAGCATATAAGAGGGCTAAATTTCTTTTTTTATTTTAAAATTATGTCAGATAGCTAGATAAGGAAAGCAAGTTGAATACTGGCAAATGCTAGAGGAATAAAATTGGAAATTTTTAATTAAGCTTGATGAGATGCTTACTTGAACAGGTCGAGCAAGAGGTTTTGCAGCCTGTTCAACCATGCTTAATGCCACTAATCGACAAATGATAATGCGAGTTAGTCCAAGGAAATTATTTGAATCTCAAATATCTTTCATCTCTTTTTGTACGTATAGAATGGAAACCATATATAGAACTCTATCTAATTTTTTATTATTATTATTTTTTTAATGTTTGAAATCAGTTCCTATACTTCATGTTAAATAAATTGAAATATAACTCACTTCAGAGTGCATATATCCAAACAGAATCAATATATGATATCCATATGTTTTAGCTTTTTTCACACTTGTAAATAGCAAGTTGTCTAATCTGAAAATATTTTGTATTTTATTAATAGTTAAATCTTAATTAGTCAGTCAATATACAGTATACACTAATGATACATAGCATGAAACTTTTCTAATTAATTGGCTTAAACTTTGAGACTTACAATGAACTTTTAGTTCTTAATAATGTATTATAAAGTTTATAAATAGTTTTTATATCATTAAACGAGATGTTTGGTTTATTGGGTTTGCTTGGATCATTTGGTTTATTTGGTAGGTTTTAGTATTGTTTGGGTTACTTGTTTTATTTTGGCTTATTTGATATGTTTGGGTATTGTTCAGTTGGTCTATTTTGGTTTATGTTTGAGTGGTATTTGGTTTACTTGGTTTGTTATAAACTTATAATTTATTTGGCAGGTTTGAGTATTGTTCGGTTTATTTTGATTTATTTGGTATATTTGGATATTGTTTGCTCAGTTTGATATTTGAATCATTTCCTTTTTAGTCTTTCATTAATTACCTACTTATATGGTATTAAAAGAGAAGGGTAAACTGGGTATTAGTATAAGAAATTTTCTCTCTGCTCTCATTATTAAAATTATTGATCTTAATATAGCACCTTCCAATTAAGAACCTAGCTAGCTATATGATACTAAAATGTTTGTTTGTCTAAAAGTATATATATATATTTAAGGTTTGGTAATTTGAAAAGGTGGTGATATCTCACAGCTAGATTTGTCACTAATTAATCGACACAATGTCATTCATAATATTTATAAATTTAGTTTACAAATTTGGCCATCATTAATTATTCCTAAAATTTTCTTGAATCTGGTGTTACACACACACACATATATACATATACACCTTAAACTTCCTATCTAATAAATTAATCATTGGATCGATGTTGTTGTTTTAATTTGTTATTATTATTATTATTATTATTATTATTATTATTATTATTATTATTATTATTATTATTATTATTATTATTATTATTATTATTATTATTATTATTATTATTATTATTATTATTATTATTATTATTATTATTATTATTATTATTATTATTATATATATCCAGTTCCGAAATCATCAGGGTCCCAATCTCCACCTGCAGTGTACTCTATCGCCGTGACGCTGATTCCCGTCTCCGTCTTTGCCGTTTCCGCAGGAATATTTGCCATCTCTTTGCATTTAATTTTCTAATTGGATATATAGTTTAATAGCTAGATGCATGGTTGCGAGCTTAATTTGGATGAACTAGAAATATTTTATAAATTTTGAAAACATTAATTAATTTGCTATCTGTATTGTATTATCAGATCGAGATGGATTCGGTTGATATATATAAAAATGAAACGTTTTCATCTGTATCTATATATTTTGCTCTTAATTTAATTTCATTTCATTTCATTTGGTCTTTGTTTGATGGCCTTAATTAATTTGCATATTTTATTTTATATTATTTGTTCTAACGGTAATTAATTAAGTGGGCTGCTTGAGAACCCTTGAAAAACTCTTATTTTACTTGTACCGTTCGTCTTTATTCGCTTGAGTTTATTTTTTTATTTTTTTTATTTTAGCTCGCCATTAGGCCCGTTATCAGCAAAATACTTTTGATTGACGGCCCAAATAAATGGCCCACATCCACATATCATTGAAATTCAATAATCCAGAGACCAGCAGGGGCCAGGGAGCGAGTGCGGGTCATTAATGCCCAACTAATCCTTTGGTTTTATCTAACAAGAAAATAAAATTATATATATAGAAGAGAATAAAATTGACGCCGTTAAGTAGTACGTGGCAGTTTTAATGAAGCTGAGTCTCCACGTAGTCTGGTGGAATTGTTAACGACTAGCACGTAGCACGCAATGGTCAAATGTCAATATCACCTTAAACGGCACGTATAATCTCTATTTGAGTAGAACTAGGTGTGTTTTATTTTTTTATTTTTTTATTTTATAAATCAGATTGTTTGTTCGGGCGAAATTTTGTATAGTGTAGATGGTCTGTCGGCACATATTTCCGGATAACGAAGGCGACCGACCATTGAATCATTGACCAACGAAATAATACTGAAACTGAATATCGATCTGGTCGGTCCCATCAAAATTTTAATGTGTGGGGCCGGACCTCCGTTCCGTTAGAATAAATGAGGATCCGATCCGCAGGGACGTGTTAGCCTTAGCTTTGCCGTTTCCTCACTTTGACGGTTGACCTGACCTGCCGTCTGCCGTCTGCCATCTGCCGACGAAGAATTGAGCTGTTACTGTCGCCACAACGACCTGCATTCTGATTTTCAGATTGATCTGTTCCGTCCGATTCAAAATGCACGGATCATAATTAATCTATCAACATCTACTAAAATACAACTTTGATTTGATCAGATCGATTCATCACAGATCGGACGGATTGAGTGTTTTGCTTTTCTTGGAGAGAATAATATCTAACAACGAACTGACGAAGAATTGTTACAATGCCACAGCATAATAATGGGTCCCACCCACTAAGGTACTCTTTCCCGACCTATCTATCTATTTTGTCTACTTCTACTAGTTATAAAGCCAGGGTTAGCTTTTTGTCCTTTTTGCTCTTCTACCACCATCCATTCAATCTATCGATTGTCTTCTCCTCATCTCTTGAATTCTCTCAAAAAGAATCCAAATAATATCTCCTTCTCAGCCTCAGCCTCAGCCTCAGGTAAGATCATTTACCTTCTATTTACACTGTTTACTCTCTGTTTTCAGAAGGTCTCCATAATCCTCGACCTTTTTCACTGTAGATGTATTTTGCTTAACAACATACATACATACATACATGCATACAATGACATCTAATTCTTCAAAATCACCCTTACTCATCGTAATTTCATTGTTCTTGCTCCTCAAATCCCCCCGTTTTAAATAAGTTTTACATAATTCAGACAAATTAATTTAATTTAATTTTTGTAGCTACAACCTACAATTAAGGTGAGAGAGCAAATTAGGCAAAATTATTATAGAGAATTCTTGTCTGTTTTATGATTTCTCACTTTATGCTTTATATACTCCAGTAAGTAAACGATTGAGATGGCAGCGACGTATTTAAATGACTTGGAGTATTTGGAGGATGACCTCAATGGAATGTTTGATTTTGATAATTTGGCGGATGATGGTTTTGGTTTCGACATGCATGATCATCTCTATGAGGACCTTCATGCAGAGATAGTAGATTATTTTGACAACCCAGTATGTCCACCCTTTTCTATTATTTACATCTTATCTTTATTCAAAAAAGTACCCCCATCGATTGGCTCTTGTCAGAATCCTACCTGTTGGTATAATCATGTCTTGTCAAATCTACCATTTCCAAGTTTAGCCTGAATCCATTTTCCAAACCTCAATTAAACCCAGTTTGCAACTGAGATTAGGCCTGAAAGTTTAGTTGAAAAACATGTATTAAAAGATGCCATTATACTTTTCAGGATAGGCAACAAAATGATACATCAACCATAGAGTACAGAAATGGGAAAGACATGCAAGGGATACCATGGGAAAGATTGAACCGTAGAAGGGATGACTTCCGTACCACAAGGCTTAACCAGTACCAGAACTTTGAGAGTCTCTCGATACCACGTGACAACCTGAAAAAGGTAACCTTGTAAAAATAACTTGGTTATATGCATGTTCTGTTTTTGAAGATGTTCTTACACAAAGTCTTGAAATGTTACTAAAATTTTGCTTGTAAATCTGCCAATTTTTTATCAATTGATATAAAAGCAAAGGAAGCAACTTGATTACGTGGTTTCGTGGTTATATGGAAGTACCTATATTTATGAATAGCCTTTTGAACCTCAGGGCATGTTGAAATCCCTCAAACCACACCAAACCTTCCAAATTTAGGACCTCCGTTATCATTGGCTGAGCTCCAATATTCATGAACCTTAGTGCCTCTCTAGAACCTTAGGATAGACTGAGGCAACAATTTTATGAAATTCCCCATGGATATAATCTCACTAGACAGCCTGTTTTTTTTTCCTTTTACAACCTCATGCTTGTCGCCATCTGACTTAAATAAGCTAGGTATGGCACTCGAGAGAAAGTACGAAAATTTGTAGGATGTGATTATTTCTATAAATTATTGTTAACTGGTTGTTCATTAGCTGTGCATTTAAAGAAGTTAATTGTATCAGTTGCAAGTATGAGAAATGGTACGCCTATTCCTCTAAGTGAGTACATCATCGGTTTAAATTTTCAAGTAAATCTGAAGAAAGAATGTATGACATTGAACCTTACCAGCATGATACACAAAAAAACTTGTCATTGACTTGGGTATTGAACCTTACCAGTACCAATCAAGAAGAAAAATTTCAAGGTCTGGTTGGTACCAACCCATTAGTTGACCTGATCTGCATGGCATTGGCTTCTGTGCTAAGTTGTACTGTGTTCTGTAGGAATTGAAGAAAGTACAAAGGCAAAATACATTCTATGATTTTCAGTTCAATACACGGCTGGCCAAGACTACTATTGTGCATTTTCAGGTGTGAACATATATTCTTTTTTGTTAGATTGTTTTCTCATCATATAAGTTTGTAGTAGTAATACAACATTTATTCAAAGTCCTTTAAAGACATTTTTGTTTATTCAATCTATGCCTTTTCCTTTTCGTATGCATATATGTTTTCAATTAAGGAGTCCCTCTAGCACTATTCGTATGCAGATATGTACCTTCAATTGGAGTCTCCTTATTCAGTATTTGTATTATTGACATTCTGAGAATAAATTTTAAACAATGGTCACCGGTGTTATGTAATATAATATTTCTTAGAAGGCTAAGCCGTTCTTTGTTTGACAACCTTGTGGATCTTGTAATATATTTAGTCCATCAGTATGTTTTGTGGGGCTGGATGTTACAGCTAGACTATACTTCTAAGGTCATGAATTTCATACCGGTTCAATTTCTTATGTAATTATCTAGATATCTCTCTCTTCTTCTATTTGGGTTAAGTAATTTATTTTTGCATGCATGTTCTTAATCTTGTTCTTCAAAATGACAGACCAAAAAAAAAAAAGTTGACCTGACAAAACATCCATAAATGGTATTATTATCTTTGTTAGCAATGTATTAGCTATCCTGAAATGAATCGGCTTAAAGGACCCCTCAATACTTGAAAAGTGGAAGTCCAAAATTCTAACATGTTGTATGTACTCACAAGACTATTTCCAGTACACAGAAGACAGTTGAATTGCAAAATGACCTAACTACTCTTGCTCATACTTAAACCAAGTAGTTTGGTTTTAATTTAACTTGGGACATTCTACGAAGATAACAACTACTCTTGCTCTCTCAGTGGAAGGAGGTGTAACTATATTATTAATTTATCCTCTATAAGTGAAAAGGGGGTGAAACCTCAATTATGTTATAGTAGATTATGCACTTTCCATCATTATGTTCTTATGTTTGCAAATATCTGTCAACAATTGTAATGGTGGGCTGGGTTGAACTAATTGCCAATTTGTGAACAATTTTGTGGCCTAATTTTGATGGTACTTACCCGAAAAAGAAATGAAATTTTGATTTCCTCGAGTTCTTTTCCACAAGTTCTATACGAAGATAAATTAATGTTTGCTGATTTTAGTTACCTTGTCTATCATACAGACAAAATAGAAAGTTCTATATTGTTCTCTAATTTTAAGCCTCATAACATGTATTATATTTGCTTATTATATCCTACTTATCTTATTAGTAGGATAATGCTGTAATATCACATATTCACATGTTCTCTTTGGAAACATGGGCATTATCAGATTACCTCTGAACTAGGTGGTGGTGCAGTTAATAGAGACACCTTTTGAAGATAGCATGATAGGATGTTTTAAGGACTGTTCATGTGTTTATGTGCTGTTTGTTTGTGTTTAATATCTCACACGCTGGGATTTCATAACTACATATCATGGAGATGCTTTTGCTTCCACAATCATTTCTACCCTAAAACCTCAGAATATCAGGCATACAATGAAATATGTGAAATTTATCTTTAAAACAATTGTTGTTCAATGTGTAGAGAGGACTATGGAGGTGCAATTTGGGAAATTTGTTGGGAAAAATAAAAATGATATGTCTATGTTTAAAGGGACCAAGATTTCACATGATATATTTCGAGGATTCTCAGGGATGGACATAAAAGTTGCTCATTGTATATGCTTTTTCCCTTGTATGTGGTTATACTTATATTGTATATTGGGCATTACTTATTTGATTGGTGTTTTTCATACTAATCTGAAGGTTTTACATGACAAAGTTTAATATGCATCCCGCAATATGTTTTGTTTACCATAGTGGAAAGGAAATATGTGCCTTCTGTTTTTGTATATTTAATTATTTTTATATTCTCTGTTAACATAATTCATGCAATATAATCCAAAATGAGCATATCAATTGCATTTGAAATTTATCTCTAAATTGGAAGTTCAAAATATATGCAAAATGTTGAAACACTGTTGACTGATATCATAATTGCACATTGTTTAACGGCTGAGAAACCTGTGGGCCACATCAAAGCATGATGTGTACATGGTGTACAACTACTCAATCATGCACTGGTCACCTCTTCTCAAAGAATGCCATGAATTGTTGAATGTCTCCGGACCAGTTGTCCCCACTCAGGTACTTCTGGTACATTGTCAAAACTATGGCAAGGGACCTGTGTAACCTTGAATATCATTTTCCCAAAAGATAAAAAAAATAAAAAAAATAAAAAATAAAAAGATAAAAAAAATCTTGGTGCAGTGCATCTCATTTGTTTTTGTTTGGAAATGATGATCAACTAAGCCTTTTTCTAAAGAATTGACCTAGGAACATTTTTGGTGAAACTGAAACTCAGATGATGTATTTGGCTTTATTATTTTTTAACTGTTAGGGAAATAAAACCTTCTTGATTTGCAATGTTCTAAGATTTCATATTGCATATTTTTCCAATTGTTTTCATGTGTACCATTGATGCACGCATAACATCATTGCTTTCCTAAATTTTTTTGTAGAAGGCGGAAGTTTACTCTCCTTTTATTGCATCCATAATGAGAAAACCCTAGTAGTGGTTTGGTTATAAAGGATTTTTTTTTATGCTTTTGTGTAGCTAATAGAGAGCACACATGAAACTGACCTTGTTTAAAAGATCCCTTCTTTTTTTTATTTGTAGAAGTCAAGTGGGGCATGTAATCTTAACCGGGTACAAATATGCGCCATGGCTGTGAAAGATGATTTTTTGGCTGCTGGTGGTTTTCGTGGTGAACTTATTTGTAAGATATGTTTCATGGAATCTGTGGTTACCTATCATGCAAAACTTATTAATGTCTGCATGTCTGGCTTGTACCAAAGAAAAATAGCATGTATATTTCCTATTTTTGTGCGTTCAATCAAGGAGATATTCCAATCAACCTGTCAATTGTTTGATGAAGCCTTGCAGTTCGTCAGATTAGGATCATTGGGATTGAAAGCGTTTATAAATTGCCCTCTGAAATTCCTTTTCTTTATTCATTTTTTCTATGAATCTCAGTTTAGTGTAATGCTTAAAATGTGATGAAAACATTGTCAGATCTATAGTCCTGTTTGTTCAGTGCTTAGATTAAAATGGAGGTATTTAGTCATATGACTGAAAGAAGCATATGTAATTTATAAAATTTTCATTGGGAGTAATCTTTATGAAGTTGAAAGAAAGGGGCATATGTAACCTGTATTTGATTTGATTCTCATTCTAACAATCTACACTTATTTTTTGAATTTTTTTATTGGCAGTATCTTAACGAACCAGGAGCCATATTTTGTATAAAACTTACTGAGGATGACAATGCTACTACCAATTCTGTTGATATTGCTCGATCTCCAAGGTATGCAACTGAACTATTACACTTAGACTTAGTCATCTATTATAGAGCGTAAGGCCCATTGGCATTTCAAATAAAAGTTGCGGTACAGAAATTCACAAAACAACACTAAGTTTAGATTTTTTTTTTCAGCGGGGCTGGTCGTGTGATCTGTGGTAACAACGACTCCTTCGTGCGAGTTATGGATACTGAAAAGTTCTCCCTTCTCAACCGCTTTCCCTTCCCCTGGTCTGTTAATGTGAGTATACTTGTCTGATAGTGCTTAGCTATATTTTGCATCTGTGTTTATTTGTTTAATTTTAACATGTGTGTTGTGTGTTGCTGTTTGTGTTTTGTTATCAGAGTACATCTGTCAGTCCTGATGGAAAGCTACTAGCTGTGCTCGGAGACAGCCTTGATTGTTTGACAGCTGATCCCCAATCAGGAAAGGTATATATATTTACCATGCATTGTGGTACACTTTTATACCAATACAAATCATTCAAAGTTTTTTACTACTGACTGATATCATTATTGAATGCAATTATTTAATCTTTAGGTGGTTTCAACTCTCAAAGGGCATTTAGACTACTCTTTCTCCTGTGCATGGCATCCGGCTGGACACATCCTGGCCACTGGAAATCAAGACACCACTTGCCGTTTATGGGATGTCAGGTACCCGTCAGAATCCCTAGCAGTGTTGAAAGGCAACATGGGTGCTATTCGAGGCATCAAATTTTCTTTTGATGGGAATTTTATGGCCATGGCTGAGGCAGCGGATTATGTGCATGTGTATTGATATCTCCATATTATGTCTAGTTTACAGCCCTAATTCGCACTAAAACCTGTGTTTTAAAGCCTATAAATGTGGACTTTATACTTGTATTTCGATGAAATGTGGTACTGCTATGTCTTGTTTGGTATTTTGCAGGAAAAATGGTGAAAAATTGGTTCTGACTACTTTTCATACGACCCGTATGACATACCGTGCGAGTCGTACAGGATCTGCCCCACCACACAGAAGGTTCCACAGCATAGGCATCAAGTCTTCAAGACAAAACACAGGCATATGGCCCGTATAGGGTTCCCTACGGGCCGTAGGATGCTAAATGGGAAAATCCAGCTGGAATTTGAAATCAGCTTAATTTAAGGAGGCTGAAAAGGAATGTTGTTCGTACAATAATCTTTTACGTCTATTTGACTAATTTGCAAAAACATACAATTATTGAATTTTACGATTTCTTCTATTTTTGAGAACATATAGGTCCAAGAAGAGTAAGAACTGCGATATAATAAGCTTGGACTGAAGAAATCACGAAGACTTTTATCAAGAATACAAATTGTAAAATCAAAAGCTTGGTAAAGTATGTTTGAGGTTGATTAAATTGGGATAAAACGTTAGGAACGTTTTCAAAACGTTGGTAACGTTTTATAATAATCAGTAGCAACAAACTGATCAAAAGAAGAATCAAGTTATAACGTTATACAAACGTTGTGACGTTTTACAAACGTTGTAACGATTAATAGCTTTAGAACTGCTGAAGCACAGCTGAACTGTACCAACATGAAACGTTGTAACGTTTATAAAACGTTGTAATGCTTCTAAAACGTTGTAACGTTTTATAAAACGTTGCAATGTTTCAGGAATAATTAAGCTTCAAATAACTTCTATTTTGATCAAGTTTTTACAGGTTAAAACGTTGTAACGTTTTACTAAGCTGTCAGAGATTTAAAACCCTAAAATTGCATTTGAATAAAACGTTGTAACGTTTAATAAAATGTTGGTAACGTTTTATGTCAAACATCTCATTTTTGAGCTGCCACTATAAATAGACTGAAGGGATCACTTTCAAATCCATCCCAGCCGACCCTAATCATTTTAAAAGCGATTTTCTGAGAGCTTAGCCTACTCCATTGTTGTGAGAGCTTAAAACTTCAAAATCCCTCAAGCAACCTCAAACCTACTTCACTAATCTTGATCTAGATTAGGTTAGAGTAATCTATTGAGTGTTTCTCTTGTGTTCTAGATAATTGAGACCTTGTTCTCATCTCTTTGAGTTGGCCGTTTGACTTCCCGCTTGGTGTGTAAGGGCTCAACGGTTCACAAGTTGTAATCCTTTCATATTGGGTAATAGAAAGGCGCACCACTCAAGGTTGCGAAGCCCCGGAGACGTAGGCCTTTGTTTTGCTGAACTCCGTTAACATCCCGCATGTTAAATTTCTCTAAACTCATCTATTTAATTTCAATTGCAATTTAATTTCAGTTTTTGAGCAATTAGAGGTGCCCCTAAGTGTAACAAATTGGTATCAGAGCAAGTTACTCAAATTAAGGCACACTTAATTGGAGTTAGATCAACTTGACAAATGGCACCCTATAGATCCGTGAAAGAACTCTTAATTTTTGGTACTACCACCA
>JARJHM010000937.1:0-106085 GCA_033356055.1 Carex pumila
CAATTCCACACATCTACACAACCTAGAATATTTAAATGCACACAAATAAACATATATCACATCACATACCTGAACATACTATATATATGAAAGTAATATCACAACCATAAGTATATATACATATATACATAAGTATCATATCATAACAACAACATATCACAAAACACACAAAATATATAAAGGTTCTCACAATCCCATCACCATACTCGACAAGTATCATACATATAATACAAGTCACTGGTAAAGAGACAAATACCGAGGGCTTAGGACTGACGAGTCTCACCGCTCCCGGCTGCACCAGAACCTGAAAAAGAATAACCCAACGGGCGTGAGAATAAATTCTCAGTGCGATAATTTGCCACAACGGATCCCTGGACTTGGAATCAAGTTTTATTTTCAAAAAGAAATCACATTCAACACAGTGCATATATATATATACAGTATATAAAGCTAAATGCATATACCTGACAACAGTTAATCAAATGAAATCACAACAGAGGAATTATTAAAATCGAATCTCAAGTTAAAGAACATATAGGGCTTAATTCTTTTAATTACGTCTGGTAGCAACTACAGATGTACCATCCAACTGGGACCCTTCGTTCCCGTCGACACCTGTAGGGTTCCAGACACCTACAGATGAACCCCCAATTACCACCCTAATGTTGATACCCATCTGTAGTGCTTGGCTTAACCGTTTCCTAAGTTTCTGGTTACAAGTCATATTCAGAAAATTCAATCAATTCCTTTAGAACGTAATCTCAATAGATCATTCAAATGCATATCACGCCGGATAATGCTTTAGACGTTCACACTGGTCACCATATTCATACAATCCACAAATCATCACATTTGCCCCTGCCTCAACCGGTTGAGGGCTTACGGCAGCCTAGGTAAACTAAAGCTTTAGAGTCCTACCAAAACCTGCGCGCCAGGTTTTGCAAATTCGTCACTCTTTGGTGACCCATACCATTCTTTCCTTTTTCCAATTCCGGTGGCTATCTATCTAAGATCAGATCATAATAGATCGACACAATTATAATCCATACCAGTATGCAAGTCATTCACGTTTCAGAATTCAGTTTCAATCAGATTGGGCTATGCTATACGATGCACAATTCACATAATGCAATCAATAAATATTCAACATGTCAAACGAAACAATAATTTAATTCTGAAAATAAAATATCAGACAAGTCCAGAAACCCCGCACCTGAATATGCTGCTCGTATCCCAACCTTATGTCTCAGACGTCTCGTGCGATCCCGTACTCGGTTGCCTTATAGATTCTATTTAGAATATGTACAATTAGGGTTTAATCAGCTATAATTACTATATAATTAACATTCGTATAATTACGGTTCGATGTTCCTTTGATTCGGCTTAGAATACACCATTTATAATACATCTACACTGTACTTTCGGCCCGTAGCCCAAGCCTTTGCGGCCCGCAGCAGTCACAGGTCAGATCAACAGAATTGACTAAGTACAGGGTTGGTTGCGGCCCGTAAAGGTCCTGTTTAGGTTCAGTTAATTCTCGCATTTTGCCGATCATGCATACTACTATACTTGGTAACTTATACCATGTTCATTACATTATTCATATAGGTTCATAACAATTCAACCTTTTTATCTATTTACGTCATAATTTGATCGATACAAGTTAGTAATTCGATTAAACAATCAATCGGGTTTCAATCTAAATATATCAACAAATCCCAACATTTCAGAATCTCAAAATCCCCAATTAAGTCCTCAAAACCAAAACCCTATTTCCAAAACCCTAAATCTCAATTCACAAATTTAAACTCAATGAGTCAAGTAAATGGACTTGAATATATCTAATAACAAGTCCAAATTCGAATTCAAACTTTAAACGAAATAAATCCAAATCAAATCGAAACTAGGGTTTTGAATAGAAATTGAGAGATAGAGATTTATACCAAATTGATTGCTTAATTGCGTAGAGGGTTTCGTCTGGATCTCGAATCTACAAACCGTTCGATCGATAGCGCGAATTTCACTCTCTCCCTTTCTCTCTTCCTCTCTTGCGCCTCACTCTCGCCTCTCTTTCTTTCTCACGGTTCCAATGGTACCAAACGGTACAAGGAGATGATTATGACATGATTTTGGTACTTTTGCAATTTGGTCCTTCAATCTTTCATTTATTACATAAGGGTTTATCTTTTGCATATATAGCCTCGTATAAACTTTTAATGCATTCCAATCCTTTTAAATTCAATATATAACATTTATATAACATTTATAATATATATATATATATATATATATATATTTTAAATATATCAATTTATATATTTACATATGCATTTCATTCTTTCTAAATTCAATGTACATATATCTATATATGTCAAATTTATATTTACAATTTTATAATAACATATATATATCATTTAAATTTATTGATTTAAATTCCTTTATATCTAAATTTGTAAAAATATGTTTTACAAATAGACTCTCATATATATATATTTCTTATAATCAAGTTTAGAACGTTACATTTCTCCCCCCCTTAAAATAAAGTTCAGTCCGCTGAACTTGATTACGTATCTGAATCGTCGAACAACTCTGGATATCTCGTTCGTATGCTTTCCTCGCTTTCCCACGTCGCTTCCTTATCGGAGTGTCGTCCCCACTTGACTAATACGAGTCTGATCACTTTCGTCCGCAATCTGTGTTCCTTTCGATCCAGGATTTGCATCGGTTCTTCTTGATATGTTAAATCATCTTGCACATGTAGGTTTGAGTGGTCAATGCAATGCGACGGGTCCTTCACATATCGGCGTAACTGTGATACATGGAACACTGGATGAATTCTGTCCAGCGCTGGTGGTAATGCCAGTTCATACGCTACCGGCCCAACTCTTCGAGTAATTTGAAACGGTCCAATGTACCGGGGACTTAGCTTCCCCGAAACCCCGAATCTGTGCACACCTCGAACAGGTGACACTCGTAACCACACATGATCTCCATCCAGAAACTCCAACATTCGTCGATGTATATCAGCATATTTCTTCTGTCGATCTTGAGCAGATTTAAGTCGGCTTAGTACAACTTTCGTCTTCGCTGTTACTTCTTCTAGCATTTGAGGTCCTGTAGGTACATATGTACCCGCTGGTCCCCACCACAGCGGAGTACAACATTGCTGCCCTGTCAGTGCTTCTTGCGGCAACATGCCGATGCTCGAATGATAGCTATTGTTGTAAGCGAACTCCACTAAGTACAAATGGTCAACCCATGAACCCTTAAACTCCAATGCACAGGATCTGAGCATATCTTCCAGTGTTTGTATAGTGCGCTCAGATTGTCCGTCGGTTTGTGGATGGTGTGCTGTACTAAACTTCAATCTGGTACCCATCGCTTCTTGAAAACTCTCCCAAAAATGCGAAGTAAACTGAGGATCGCGATCTGAAATGATATTCCTTGAGCACCCGTGATACTTGAATTGATATTTTAGAAACAGATCAGCTAGCTCTCTTCCGGAGGTCTCAATTCGGAGTGGAATAAAATGGGCTATTTTCGTCAATCGATCTACGATAACCCATATAGCATCATACCTTCCAATGGTTCTTGGCAAGCCAGTTACAAAATCCATCGTGATAGATTCAAACTTCTTGAGCGGTATTTCTAGCGGTCTCAGTAACCCTGTCTTACTCCTTCGGTCGGCTTTAACTTGTTGACATGTCTGGCACTTCTCAACGTAACTCTGTACATTTCTTCTCATCTTCGGCCACCAGAAATGCTTCTTCAAATCTTGATACATCTTTACTTCTCCGGGGTGAATAGCATACCCCGACTCGTGTGCTTCAGCCAGAATCAAAGTTTTCAATTCAGTATTATTCGGAACACATATGCGGTCATGGAATCGCAAAACCCCGTCTGCTTGAACTTGGAATGGTGAATCCGCATTTGCTTCATAAAGTTGTCAGAAATGCTGGCACTTTGGATCCTTTTGTTGTTCTGCTCGGATTTGTTCTTGTAGTTCGGATTGAATCTCAACTGATGCCACAATCACCGACACAACTGCCGATGAACTTACCTTAGATTTACTTCCGATATGCTTATCCGCTACCTTCAACGCCAATTCTCTCAAAGCACCAACATATAAATTCAATCTATGCATTTCTTCCAGAAGACAGGTTTCGGTTGTGATAATAGATGCCAGGTTTACCTGACTCTTTCTGCTCAGTGCGTCTGCTACCACATTCGCTTTTCCCGCGTGATATTGAATATCTAGATCATAATCCTTCATAAGTTCTAACCACCTTCTTTGCCTCAGATTCAACTCCCGTTGCGTAAAAACATATTTCAAGCTTTGATGATCGGTAAAGATACGGCATTTCACTCCATATAAGTAATGCCGCCAAATTTTTAACGCAAATATTACCGCAGCTAATTCCAGATCATGAGTTGGATAGTTCTGCTCGTGTGGTCGCAATTGCCGAGATGCGTAGGCAATTACGTGATCATCTTGCATCAACACGCACCCGAGTCCTGATCGGGATGCATCAGTGAACACAGTGTACTCTTGGTCAGTTATGGGCATAGCAAGTACCGGTGTGGTTACCAGTCTATTCTTTAGTTTTTGAAAGCTTTGTTCTTGCGTAATACCCCAGTCAAATTTTATACCTTTGTGTAGTAATCTTGTAAGCGGAGCAGCCAATTGCGAAAACTTGGGCACGAATCTTCTGTAATACCCTGCCAACCCTAAGAAGCTACGAATCTCCGTAACTGTCTCAGGTCTTTTCCATTCTGTTACCGCTTTGATTTTCTCTGAATCCACCGCTAGCCCTTCCCTCGAGATCACATGCCCGAGGAATGTCACTTTCTCCAACCAAAACTCACACTTCGAAAATTTAGCAAATAACTGATGTTCTCGTAGCCTTTGTAACACTATACGCAAATGGACTTCATGTTCTTCCCTCGACTTCGAATATACCAGTATATCGTCTATAAACACCACCACTGTCGAGTCTAACAGGTCGTGGAATACCCGATGCATCAGATCCATGAATGCTGCTGGTGCATTTGTTAGCCCGAACGGCATGACCAGGTATTCGTAATGCCCGTACCGCGTACGGAATGCTGTCTTGTCTACATCACTCGGCCGGATTCTCAACTGATGATACCCAGTCCGCAAATCAATCTTTGAATAAATCGAAGAACCCTGTAACTGATCAAATAAGTCATCAATACGAGGTAACGGGTATTTGTTTTTCACGGTTACCTTATTCAGTTCTTGATAATCAATGCATAGTCTCAAGGTTCCGTCCTTCTTTTTCACAAATAATACCGGAGCACCCGACGGCGATGTGCTGGGTCTGATAAACCCGTGTTCCAACATGTCTTCTAGCTGTGCCTTTAATTCTTTCAATTCTGCTGGAGCCATTCGGTAAGGGGTTTTCGAAATTGATGTTGTTCCTGGTATTAATTCGATGCCAAACTCTATCTCCCGTTCAGGTGGTAGCCCTGGTATTTCATTAGGAAATACATCTACGAACTCGAATACCACTGGAATGGTGTTGATTTTCGGAACTTCTTTAGTAGTATAAATCACAGCTGCTAAATAAGCTGTGCACCTAGATTCTATCAGCCGCCTCATCTCTACGGCCGAAACAAAAGGGATTAGTTTTCCAATTTTTCTACAATTGAGTACACAGGACATACCTCTTGCCGTAGTAAAACGAACCCGGCGATGCATACAATCAATTGTTGCCTCGTGCCGAGTTAACCAGTCCATTCCTAATAACACATCGTACCCGGCAATATCCATCACTAATAGATCCACTTCGAAATCTCTTCCTTCTATTCTCACTTTTCGGTTTCGGTAGACACTAATAGCTTGGTCGGTGGAACTAAAAGGAGTCTGAATATTTAAAATTTGGTGATTCGTCTCGACGGCCCATTGACAACTCTCTACTAAAGCCCTTGACACGATCGAGTGACTGCACCCTGTATCTATTAAGCAGTAGGTATCACGATCCGAGATAGAAATTATACCTGTCATCCCATCAGTCTGATATCCCGTCCCTTCTTCACCTTCCGGTACTACATCTGAGGTGTCATGGTCAACTTCTGAAATACCCAACGCATGAGCTGACACTCGTCCCCCAGTCCTGCCTCCGCTGGCCTGCTGCATACCCCGTCCACGCGACTGTGGTTCACCTCTACCCCGATTTACCGAGCTTCCAGCACTGCTGTTGCCCGAAACCTGCCAGGTTGCCTTAGGACATTCTCTTGCCCAATGACCTCCACTACCGCATATGAAGCACGAGTTATTGCGAAATCTGCAACTACGCTCATCATGTGCTTGGTTACAAGAGCGGCACCACATTGGTGCAGAACTCGGCTGAAACCCCGGTCAAAATCCTGAAGTAGCTACCGGCCCATAAGATGGCCGAGGAGTCATAATCTGTCTCTGAGGGGGTCTAAATGATGACGAGCCTCCTCTCGACCTCACAACCGGCCGACTCGAATCAGCCCGTTGTTTCACATTTCTTTCTGCAAATTGCTCTTTCCGCCTCTTCGCGTGCATCTCAACCTGTTCAGCATGATCCATTATCGATTGTAATTCAGTAGCATTCGGAGTGTCAACTATCATGGATATGCTCCCGTCCAACCCGTCTAAGTACTGTCTGTGATATCGAACTCTGTCTGCCTGTACATTTGTAGCATACCTGGACAAAGCTAGAAACTCATTATTATAATCAGCTACTGACCGTCCTTCTTGTCGCAACTCCAGAAATTTCCTTCTCAAAGCCTCCCTATGGATGTTACTCAGAAACCTCCGAGTAAACTGCTGCTCGAACCACTCCCAAGGGATCTTAACTGCTTCCCCGACATAATTCCGTCGGGCGCCATTCCACCAAAATCTCGCATCTCCGTTCAGCATTTGTTCCGCTAACTCCACCATGTCCTCCTCCGGTGCCCGACACAATACGAGCTTTGCATTTATCTTCTCTAACCATTCTTCCGCCTCTGAATATCCACCGGTACCATCAAACTGCGGCGGGTTTAAGCGCATAAAAGAGTCATATAATTTGCAGAATTCCTCAGGTGTACCTCTCTGATCCACTGGTGCTGCCTCTCGCCTTTCGGCTGCTTGACGGCCCCTCTCATAAGCCGCGATCAGCCTATCATCTAGTTCTCTGTCTCGGTTCTGCCCTCCTCCAGAACCCTCCGACTCATTTCCATCTCTAGCAGCTGCTGGCTCAATGACAACCGGATTCACTCGAGGTCGTCCGCGGCCTCTACGAGTCTCCATAATTCTATACTGTACCAAAAACAACATTATAATAATGTATATATATAATTGTTATACGAAATACCTCGTTATTCGTTACGATCCCCTTATTACGTGTCACTCTCACGTATCCTACCAGACTGGTTCAGGATAAGGCTTAACCATGCTCTGATACCACCACAGCGGACCTGTCACACCCCGTAGCCATCCTGTACAAAATGCGACAGGGTCCCTGCCGTAAACATACGGTTTCCCGTATGCCTACAAGGCAATTACGATTCATTTATCCCATACCCCAAATTTACCCATTTCAAACATTCAATTCCACACATCTACACAACCTAGAATATTTAAATGCACACAAATAAATATATATCACATCACATACGTGAACATACTATATATATGAAAGTAATATCACCACCATAAGTATATATACATATATACATAAGTATCATATCATAACAACAACATATCATAACAACAACATATCACAAAACACACAAAATATATAAAGGTTCTCACAATCCCATCACCATACTCGACAAGTATCATACATATAATACAAGTCACTGGTAAAGAGAGACAAATACCGAGGGCCTAGGACTGACGAGTCTCACCGCTCCCGGCTGCACCAGAACCTGAAAAAGAATAACCCAACGGGCGTGAGAATAAATTCTCAGTGCGATAATTTGCCACAACGGATCCCTGGACTTGGAATCAAGTTTTATTTTCAAAAAGAAATCACATTCAACACAGTGCATATATATATACAGTATATAAAGCTAAATGCATATACCTGACAGCAGTTAATCAAATGAAATCACAACAGAGGAATTATTAAAATCGAATCTCAAGTTAAAGAACATATAGGGCTTAATTCTTTTAATTACGTCTGGTAGCAACTACAGATGTACCATCCAACTGGACCCTTCGTTCCCGTCGACACCTGTAGGGTTCCAGACACCTACAGATGGACCCCCAATTACCACCCTAATGTTGACACCCATCTGTAGTGCTTGGCTTAACCGTTTCCTAAGTTTCTGGTTACAAGTCATATTCAGAAAATTCAATCAATTCCTTTAGAACGTAATCTCAATAGATCATTCAAATGCATATCACGCCGGATAATGCTTTAGACGTTCACACTGGTCACCATATTCATACAATCCACAAATCATCACATTTGCCCCTGCCTCAACCGGTTGAGGGCTTACGGCAGCCTAGGTAAACTAAAGCTTTAGAGTCCTACCAAAACCTGCGCGCCAGGTTTTACAAATTCGTCACTCTTTGGTGACCCATACCATTCTTTCCTTTTTCCAATTCCGGTGACTATCTATCTAAGATCAGATCATAATAGATCGACACAATTATAATCCATACCAGTATGCAAGTCATTCACGTTTCAGAATTCAGTTTCAATCAGATTGGGCTATGCTATACGATGCACAATTCACATAATGCAATCAATAAATAGTCAACATGTCAAACGAAACAATAATTTAATTCTGAAAATAAAATATCAGACAAGTCCAGAAACCCCGCACCTGAATATGCTGCTCGTATCCCAACCTTATGTCTCAGACGTCTCGTGCGATCCCGTACTCGGTTGCCTTATAGATTCTATTTAGAATATGTACAATTAGGATTTAATCAGCTATAATTACTATATAATTAACATTCGTATAATTACGGTTCGATGTTCCTTTGATTCGGCTTAGAATACACCATTTATAATACATCTACACTGTACTTTCGGCCCGTAGCCCAAGCCTTTGCGGCCCGCAGCAGTCACAGGTCAGATCAACAGAATTGACTAAGTACAGGGTTGGTTGCGGCCCGTAAAGGTCCTGTTTAGGTTCAGTTAATTCTCGTATTTTCCCGATCATGCATACTACTATACTTGGTAACTTATACCATGTTCATTACATTATTCATATAGGTTCATAACAATTCAACCTTTTTATCTATTTACGTCATAATTTGATCGATACAAGTTAGTAATTCGATTAAACAATCAATCGGGTTTCAATCTAAATATATCAACAAATCCCAACATTTCAGAATCTCAAAATCCCCAATTAAGTCCTCAAAACCAAAACCCTATTTCCAAAATCCTAAATCTCAATTCACAAATTTAAACTCAATGAGTCAAGTGAATGGACTTGAATATATCTAATAACAAGTCCAAATTCGAATTCAAACTTTAAACGAAATAAATCCAAATCAAATCGAAACTAGGGTTTTGAATAGAAATTGAGAGATAGAGATTTATACCAAATTGATTGCTTAATTGCGTAGAGGGTTTCGTCTGGATCTCGAATCTACAAACCGTTCGATCGATAGCGCGAATTTCACTCTCTCCCTTTCTCTCTTCCTCTCTTGCGCCTCACTCTCGCCTCTCTTTCTTTCTCACGGTTCCAATGGTATCAAACGGTACAAGGAGATGATTATGACATGATTTTGGTACTTTTGCAATTTGGTCCTTCAATCTTTCATTTATTACATAAGGGTTTATCTTTTGCATATATAGCCTCGTATAAACTTTTAATGCATTCCAATCCTTTTAAATTCAATATATAACATTTATATAACATTTATAATATATATATATATATATATATATATATTTTAAATATATCAATTTATATATTTACATATGCATTTCATTCTTTCTAAATTCAATGTACATATATCTATATATGTCAAATTTATATTTACAATTTTATAATAACATATATATATCATTTAAATTTATTGATTTAAATTCCTTTATATCTAAATTTGTAAAAATATGTTTTACAAATAGACTCTCATATATATATTTCTTATAATCAAGTTTAGAACGTTACACTTTCTATACAAATTGATTAGTCCATTCCTCTCTAACCTAAATATTTTCCAAAAAAAAATGATTCTTAAAATTTATTTATATTAATTTCAACTTCTTTAAAATAAGAATAATTGTTAAACTCTTCTCAAAATATCCATTTTTTTCTTGCAAATAAATTCTTAATTTTCTTTAAAGAAAAAGAAAACTAAGATACTTTTCAAAATTCTCTTTAAATAATTAATGATGAGCTTTGTAAATTATGTAGTCGGGCAATTGTAGAAGAATTAGCAAGATTTGGAGTAGCAGTACATACATGCTCTAGAAATGAGGAAGAACTTAACTCAATGCTAAATCAATGTAAAATGATGAATTTTCCTGTAACTGGATCGATTTGCGATGTATCAAACCGTGCTGAAAGAGAGAAGCTCATGGATCAAGTTTGTACTATTTTTAACAGCAAGTTAGACATTTTTGTAAGTATATACAATTAATGACAATTGATTGAGACTATTAATTAGTTTATATATGAATTAATTAAGTAATTGAATTTAATTTGTAAAAAATTGTGGAACGAGCAACGGCAGGTTAATAACGCAGGTGGTGGGGGGGCAGGATTGAAAGCAGCAACAGAATTCAGCTTAGAAGAGTACAATAATTTGATGGCTACAAATTTTGAGTCTTGTTTCCATCTGACCCAACTTTCACATCCATTCCTAAAGGAATCAGATAGGGGCAATGTCGTCTTTATCTCTTCCATTACCGGCACAGGGGGATTCAGTCAAGGTATTGCAGTGTATTCCTCAACCAAAGGTACATATGTAGCTCTACGAAAATTAAAGAAAACAACTCAAAAATGTTATAATTAAGCTGATGAATATCATATCAGACATGTTTACTTTGTGCTGGTATTATATATGTATATTGTTAGGAGCAATGAATCAGCTGGCCAAAGCCTTGGCATGTGAGTGGGCAGGAGATATGATTCGTGTCAATTGTGTTGCACCCGGCTTCATCAAAACTAGTCTCACAGAGCCAGTACATGAGTTTTAATTTGCATACTAAATTTGATGTATCTTCTCTCGCCTTGACCTTGAGTGTATATATAATTATATACATATATAGGTGACTGAAAATGAAGAAATTTATGAGCAACTCACGTCACGCATTCCACTGAGGCGCTTCGGAGAGGCAGAGGAGGTGGCATCTATGGTGGCATTCCTCTGCTTGCCTGCTGCTTCTTTTGTAACCGGTGCCGTCATTTACGTCGACGGTGGCCACACAGCAAACCTATCTTAACTCTTAACAAAGCAAACTAATTTATATATTATCTCAAAGTCAAGATCAGTGTTTCAGTGTTGGTTGGAGTATCAAATAGTTTTATGCAGCATAATCTGTTGTAATGTATTTACAGCATGTTGAATTCATCCCAAATACTTTGCTGTAATAAAAAGTTCAAAACTGATAGTGACCATATATTATATCTATATGATTGGTTGTAATTTTTTTGCGCTAAATCACAAAGATAAATCAAATACTACAAAAGCAAAAAATTGTAAAATTCATTTAGAGTATGTTTGTGTTCGTCTAATCCTTGTTGTAATTAAAGGAGCCTCATATTGAGTCTTATATTCTTCAAAAGTGACAATTATCATCTCATTATGATAATTAACATGGTTTTTTTTTGGCACTAAATAAAATGATATATCAATATTTTTCAAAAATACTTATAGAATATATTTAAATTATGTTGTATACGTCTATTAATTCATTATTATAATCAATGGAGGCTAAATTTCATTAACTAGTTATGGGTTTCTATTCGTGATTCTAATTAACAGTAATCATATTAATTTCAAGTTATATAATCGCTCAATTGACAAATATATTTCAAATATTATTATGTACTAGAGGTGTAACGCAAATCAAAACAAAGAGAAGAGAAAATTGAAACACCAAGATTTTAACGTGGAAAACCCCTTTTGAAAATAGGGTAAAAAATCACGGGTGGCAGCAGTCTTCTAATTTCACTAGAGATGAAAATCATTGTCACAGAGAGCTTACAGCAACCTTTTTCCCCAAATCCCCTTTTTGTTACAGAGGCAACAACGAAAAACACAAAAATAATAATCAAAGAAGGAGATGGGTAAAGATGTAATGGGCTGATATTAACTATCAATTTTGGGCCACCAATTGAAGTCCAATAACAAAATAGAAGTCACCTCTTTCAATCTCCACCTCGACTGATATACTGGTATAATTAGAGAAGTTTGTTGCTGTGAAGTTGCTGTTGTAGATGCTGCTGTACCTGATACATATCGGGTCTGATGATGCTTGCTGCCGCCAGACAGCCTGTCTTAGTGAGTTACCTTCACCAAGTCCAAGCAATGCTCGAACTTGGTACTGGGAAGTACTTTTGTCAACATGTCTGCTGCATTGTTTGTCGTGTCAACCTTCTTCACAATAATATCACCTTCTGCAATAACTTCCCGAACTTTATGGTACCTTACATTGATGTGTTTCGTACGCTCATGGAACATGCCATCTTTTGTGAGATAGATAGCACTCTGGCTGTCACACAAAATGTTCAATTTCTGCACATCTTGAGTTAGTTCACCGTAGAGATTCCGAAGCCAAATAGCTTCCTTAACGGCATCAGTAATAGCCATGTATTCTGCTTCAGCGGTGGAGAGAGCAACACAATCTTGAAGCCGAGAGCGCCAACTCACGGCACAACCACCAAAGGTGAAGACATAACCTGAAGTAGATCGCCGACTATCGAGGTAACCGGCATAATCTGAATCTACATAGCCGACTAAACCAGTCAAAGAGTTAGAAAATTCAAGCTGTTTGGAAGTTGTACCTTTCAAGTATCAAAGTATCCATTTAACCGCTTGCCAATGTTCCTTTCCAGGATTGGCCATGAAGCAGCTAACTACACTAATGACATGAGCTAGATCAGGACGGGTGCATACCATTGCGTACATGAGTGAGCCAACTGCACTGGCATATGGCACATTTGCCATTTCATCAACTTCTTTTTTTGAAAGCGGTGACATTTGTCTTGACAACTTGAAGTGTGCACCTAAAGGAATAGTAACAGACTTTGCCTTACTCATGCCGAACCTCTCTAGGACCTTAAGAATGTAACCTTCCTGAGAGAGATATAACTTGTTTTCCTTTCTGTCTCTTGAGATTTCCATGTCAAGAATTTTCTTTGCTGCTCCAAGGTCTTTCATCTGGAATTCTGTTTTCAGTTTCACCTTTAACTTGGCAATGTCAGACATGTTTTTAGCTGCAATAAGCATGTCATCTACATAAAGTAACAAATACATAAAGGAGTGACCACACCTTTTAATGTAAACACAAGCATCAAAATTACTTCTTTCAAAACCAATACTTGTGATAAATTGATCAAACCTCTTATACCATTGACGTGGAGACTGTTTGAGACCGTAAAGAGATTTCTGTAACTTGCATACATAGTCCCTTTTACCGTCAATGAAATACCCCTCTGGTTGCTCCATGTAGATTTCTTCATCTAAATCCCCATGTAGGAAAGCTATTTTTACATCAAGTTGCTCTAACTCCAGATCATTTTGAGCAACCATACCAAGAATCAACCTAATAGAAGTCTGTTTCACAACAGGAGAAAAAATGTAAGTAAAATCTATACCTGGAATTTGGCTAAACCCTTTTGCTACCAAACAGGCCTTGTAGCGAGGATCTTCAATAGCAGGAATGCCCTCCTTCTTCTTATACACCGACTTGCACTTGATGGCCAGCTTACCGGGAGGAAGCTTTGTCAGTTTCCATGTGTTATTCTCCTGTAAAGCTTGCATTTCTTCTTGCATAGCAACTAACCATTTTTCTGAATCAGAACAACTTACAGCTTGATGGTAACTCTGCGGATCAGTTCCATTATCGATTTTAGACGCTTCAGCTAGGGCGAAACCGACAAAATTTGACTCCTCTATCAGCCTCTTGGGTGCATGTATGTTCCTTCTAGGGCATGTAGCAACAACTGTTTGGACTAGTGCACCGGTAGCGGATGGAACTTGAGCTGAACTGACTTGTTTTGCTGCTGTGTCAGACACACCTGTTGCTGCTCCAGAACTGGACAGCAGCTGTTGTCCCATATCAGAACCAGACAGTAGCTGGTTCAGTTGCTGATTTTGCTGGTTCGATTAGGTTCCAGCTGAAAACGGCACTAATTGAAGCTCCACCTGAGAAAGTTCTGAGGCAGCAAGCTGATTATCATCTGGCGCAATAAAAGCATCATTTGGACCTGCATTTGCTGCAATATCTTGCCCTCTATTAACAAGAGAACTTTCATCAAATATCACATTTCTAGAGACAATTATCTTAGAAGTATGTGGGTTCCATAATCTATAACCTTTGACACCGGGAGAATAACCAAGAAAAATACATTTCACTTACCTTGGATCGAGTTTCCCATCACTTACGTGTGCATATGCTGGCCAACCAAAAATCTTCAAACTGTTGTAATCAGCAGCGTTTCCCGACCACCTCTTCTCCGGTGTTTTCATATTCAAAGACGAGTGAGGTGATCAGTTTGTAATAAGGCAAGCCGTATTAATGGCTTCAGCCCAAAATTGCTTCCCCAAGCCTGAATTTGAGAGCATACATCTTGCCTTTTCCAAAAGTGTACGATTCATCCGTTCTGCCACACTGTTTTGTTGTGGAGTTCCAGGGACCGTCAGGTGCCTCACAATACCCTCTTCTTTGCAGAATTGGTTAAATGCACCAGAACAAAACTCTAAACCGTTGTCAGTTCTCAATTTCTTTATCTCCCTTTCTATTTGCTTTTCTATCATAACCTTCCATGATTTAAAAGCATCAAAAGCCTCAGATTTATGTTTTAGAAAATAAACCCATACCTTTCTAGAGTAGTCATCGATGAAAGTGACCATGTATCGGGCTCCACTAAGAGATGCTTCACGAGACGGGCCCCAAACATCAGCATGGATGTAGTCAAGAATACCTTTGGTGACATGCATGGCTGGAGTGATGAAAGTGACACGCTTCTGCTTGCCGAATAAGCAGTGATCACAAAAGCCCACTTTGGATATTTTGCACTTTCCAAAGAAACCTCGGTTGCTTAACTCGATTAGACCCCGATCACTCATGTGACCGAGACGCATGTGCCACAATTTTGTATCATCGGTTGTCTCTGCAACCATTGCGTGTCCCACTACCGTGTCACCCTCAAGTATGTAAAGATTACCTTTTCTTATCCCTTTCAACATGACTAGCTACCCGTGAGAGATCTTCAAGACATCACCCTTGCCCGAGAAAGAACAGCCCTTGTCTTCTAGGGCGCTCAAAGAAATCAGATTTCTCTTCATGTCAGGAACGTATCGGACGTCAGAAAGAGTCCAAATCAGGCCATCTCTAGTCCGAATCTGAACTGTACCAATGCCTTCTATTTTGCAAGAGTTCTCATTTCCCATAAACACTACCCCTTCAGACACCAGGTTGTAGAGGTTGAACCAGTGTTTGTGCGGTGTAATGTGAAAGGAACAAGCTGAGTCTATGGTCCATTATTCCCTTCTTTCCTCCAAGCCTTTGGCAACCAGGAGGGTCGCAGAGTTTTCCTCAGCAAACAAAACAAAATCACTTTGGTCAGTAGCTATATTGGCATTTCCTAAATCATCTTCTTTTGGGTTTACACCACCAAATTTCAATTTGTTTTGCAACTTAAAGCAATTTTTCTTAATATGCCCCTTTTTCTTGCAATAGTTGCAAATCAGATTTTTGTGTTGAGATTTAGATCTAGGCCTTGAATTGTCAATTTTGCCCCTTTCAATTGACCTTCCCCGTGTATATAATCATTCCCCACTATTTTCCTTTTGAGATGAGTCCATCTTATCTTTCGATAGAAGGCTAGTCATAACCTCATCTAAGGTAATAGTTTGTTTTCCATATAGCAGGGTGTCACAAAAATGGGTGTACTTAGAAGGTAAATGGTACAAAAGCAACATTGCTAGATCCTCATCATCGGTTTTAACACTAAGGTTTTCAAGATCATTAATAATCTCACGAAATTCCTCTAAATAGGTTTTCAAGGATTTACCTTCCATCTTGTGAGAGTAAAGTCGAGCCTTTGCATACAGCCGCGTAGCGGGTGTCTTTGTCATGAGCGGGGACTCGAGTTTTTCCCATAGGGTCTTTGTGGTTTTCTCCTTGATAACTTGCTGTAGGATCTCGTTCGAGAGGTGCAACCGAACTTGAGCAAGGGCTTTTGCATCCTTTTTCTTCTTCTCAACATCATTAGTGCATGTTATCTTGTCCACCCCGAGGATGGCTTCCTCAAGATCTAGGGAAATCAAGATTGACTCCATCTTTACCTGCCACAGATTGAACTTGGTTGTCGAAGTGAGCGGAGCTAGATCAATTCTTGATGACGATGCCATGACCTAACATTGGCTCTGGTCTTATCACGGTAAATCCTTCGCTCTCCACCAATCCCGATGCAGACACGCACGTGATTCACAGCAGCGGCAATCTGAAACCCTAGAGGCATCAACAGCGGTAGCGGAACTTGAGCAATCGCGGCTCTTACACCCAAAACAGCGGAGATGCTGTCGCTGTCACGCGCGAGACGGAGAGAAGATAGAGTGAGAGAACTTGGCTCTGATACCAATTGTAACGCAAATCAAAACAAAGAGAAGAGAAAATTGAAGCACCAAGATTTTAACGTGGAAAACCCCTTTTGGAAATAGGGTAAAAAACCACGGGCGGCAACAGCTTTCTAATTTCACTAGAGATGAAAATCGTTGTTTTTCTTACAGAGAGCTTACAGCAACTTTTTTCCCCAAATCCCCTTTTTGTTACAGAGGCAGCAACGAAAAACACAAAAATAATAATCAAAGAAGGAGATAGGTAAAGATGTAATGGGCTAATATTAACTATCAATTTTGGACCACCAATTGAAGTCCAGTAACAAAATAGAAGTCGCCTCTTTCAAGAGGTATATATGCTTCGCATTGTTTCGGTATGTAAATGTTACATGAATTGTTTGTGATATAACAGGTTATAACTAATAGGCTCTGTGGTACAAAGGCAGAAAAAAAAACGTATATATATATAGAATGTTGGAACGATGACACAGGTATAAATAAATTAAAAAAAAAAAAAAACAGTATATAGAGAGCTAGTTGAAGTATTAATTTACATAACAAAATCTGTTCATAGGTCTAACATTCATCAAATAGATGAAACCGTGCCATTCTGCACAAATGGTGTGGTTCCACCAAGGACAAGCTGTTGGAATCGATATGTGGTTCCAGCAGTTTTCGAAAAAATCTATCGCCCGGATGAAATCTGAAAAATACTGGAATTGTATTATTGATGCTGTTTCACCAAGGATAGATTGCTGAAATCAGACCAATAGTGAAGTTCTAACAATTTTTGGATAAATATGTGGTGTAGATGAAATTTAATGGCTGAAAAATACCAGAATCATACAATTAGTGCGATCTCAGAAAACAAAATAATGGTGCAGACAAAATTTTGGTCCCAGAGTGTACGAAATTAGTACCACCATGTGAGCATGGTATCCTGTCCCTGTTGACAGTAGCATGTGAGAGAGAATATACTTGGCAGCCAAGGTTTTAAAAATAAAAAATAAAAGAGAGAGAGTGAGAGAGAAAAAGAGACGACGATGGTAAACAGAGATGAGAGATGGAGCATGCAAGGTGCCACTGCTTTGGTCACTGGTGGCAGCAAAGGAATTGGGTTGGTTCTATTTATGCTTCCCTAATTAGTTCCTTTTCTTACTTTCAAATATTATATTTTAGATCGGTTGGTAGTGCTATGTGTATGGTGAAATAAGATTCTAAATAATGTGCTATAGTGTTTTCAGACTATAAAAGCTATGACGCTATCGGTGCTATAGTGTGTTATTTGGATATAGTGCTATTTTTTTAGCCATTCCACTATCACGCAATAAAATTTATTTAAATCTTTGGGTGAAATTAATTGGTAACCATTAATTGATGCACTTCCTCTTTTCTAATCTTATCTTGTTTTCTTTGTTTTACAAGTCACTAACCTCTTTCTATACAAATTGAATCAGTCCATTCCTCTCTAACCTAAACATTCAGTTACAAAAAAAATGATTCTTAAATTTTATTTATATTAATTTGAACTTCTTTAAAATAAGAATAATTGTTAGAGTAAAACTAGGGTGTTCTTATGCTTAACAAGGTGTTTGGTGACCTTATCTTCAAAATATATTATATCGATTTCAAACAACAAATTTAAACCATTGAAATCAATCTACTTCACAAGTGATGAATTTACATGCAAAGATTTTAAGTTTTCGACTTATTTTAGTATAAAGTCAAGCAGTCAAAGTTAGAAGGTTTATTAATAAATTTTAGTGCATTCATTTTTTGAGCAGTTTTGACCACTTGACTTTATACAAAATTAATTCGAAATTTAAAAAACTTAACATGAAAATTCATCACTCGTGAAGTAAATCAATTTTGATGGTTTGAATTTATTGTTTTAAACTAATCTAATAGATTTTGGAGTTAAATTCACCAAACACTTTGGTGAGCTTGAGAACACCCTAGTTCTACTCCAATTGTTAAACTTTTCTCAAAATATCCATTTTTTTCTTGCAAATAGATTCTTAATTTTCTTTAAAGAAAAAAAAAAACAAGTTACTTTTCAAAATTCTCTTTAAATAATTAATGATGAACTTTGTAAATTATGTAGTCGGGCAATTGTAGAAGAATTAGCAAGATTTGGAGTAACAGTACATACCTGCTCTAGAAATGAGGAAGAACTTAACTCAATGCTAAATCAATGTAAAATGATGAATCTTTGCGTAACTGGATCGATTTGCGATGTGTCAAACCGTGCTGAAAGAGAGAAGCTCATGGATCAAGTTCATACTATTTTTAACGGCAAGTTAGACATTCTTGTAAGTATATACAATTAATGACAATTGATTAAGATTATTAATTAGTTTATATATTAATTAATTAAGTAATTGAATTTAATTTGAAAAAATTTGTGGAACGAGCAACGGCAGGTTAATAACGCAGGTGGTGTGGGGCCAGGATGGAAAGCAGCAATAGAATTCAGCTTAGAAGAGTACTCTAATTTGATGGCTACAAATTTTGATTCTTGTTTCCATCTTACTCAACTTGCACATCCATTCCTAAAGAAATCAGGTAGGGGCAATGTTGTCTTTATCTCTTCCATTGCTGGCACAGGGAGAGTGGAAGGTCTTGCAGTGTATTCCTCAACCAAAGGTACATACGTAGCTCTACAAAAATTAAAGAAAACAACTGAAAAAATGTTGTAATTAAGTTGATGAATATCATCATATCAGACATGTTTACTTTGTGCTGGTATTATATATATATTGTTAGGAGCAATGAATCAGCTGGCCAAAGCCTTGGCATGTGAGTGGGCAGGAGATATGATTCGTGTCAATTGTGTTGCACCCGGCTACATTTCAACTAGTCTCATAAAGCCGGTACATGAGTTTCAATTTGCATACTAAATTTGATGTTTCTTCTCTCGCCTTGACCTTGAGTATATATAGGTGACTGAAAATGAAGAAAATCATAAGCAACTCACGTCACGCATTCCACTGAGGCGCTTGGGAGAGGCAGAGGAGGTGGCATCTATGGTGGCATTCCTTTGCTTGCCTGCTGCTTCTTTCGTAACCGGTGCTATCATTTACGTCGACGGTGGCCACACTGCAAACCTATCTTAACAGTGGTCGAGATACACAAGAAAGACAAAACAGAGCTACTGAAGATGTACAAGGTAGTTAATTCATCTTTTTAAATTCAATTCCAACTTTAAAAAAAATATATTGAGACTTAATAATAACAATATCTTTTTGTTTGTCAATTTTCAGCTTAAGAGAAAGCAATGGATATTTATCTAGTAGTCAATTTTATGTTTTGATTGCATTGCTTGTTTTTTGTATGATTTTCAAGAATATTATTTAGGAGTACTTTTATTATAGTGAATATTTATTTCATATTTGTTAGGCGTACCTTAAGCTAATTAAGCATAATATTATTCTATTTATAATTACTTCT
Organism: Carex pumila; assembly: GCA_033356055.1. Taxonomy (NCBI): domain Eukaryota; kingdom Viridiplantae; phylum Streptophyta; class Magnoliopsida; order Poales; family Cyperaceae; genus Carex; species Carex pumila. The sequence continues at coordinate 20,189 of JARJHM010000937.1, forward strand.
TCATTTTTTAATCCAACATAACGATATTTTTCTAAATTAAACTACTTATAACTTCTCGAAAAAATACTTCTTAGAAGTACTTCAAATTTCCAAATCGAATATAAGGAAATCAAATTAAAAAAAGGGGGGGAGGGGGAGTTGGAGACCTCCAGTCTGGGGGTTCGCTACGATTAGCTGAGTTTAGGATAATTTAAAAATTTCTAGAAATCGATAGTTATTTAGTTTATTTTTTTTATTATGATATTTTTAAAAATTTCCGTCAATTATCTTTGTTCCAGTGTTACCATCAACACACCTTTGTGCAGAACCAATCATACCTACGCACCTTCGAATTTGTATCCTCTGTATTAACTCATTGTGCGTTAATAGATCTGAACCGTCTGATTAAGAGCCACATTAATATTAAAGGGCCCGTGCGTCATAGGCGGATTCCAATGGGCTCCAATCCTCATCAGAGGCTAACATGCATTAAACTCAAAAGGTTCTCTTTTGAATTAATGCAGAGGATACCCGTTCACGCACCTTCAAGCTACACATAACCCTCAGGCCTTAGTTCCACTTCCACACACACTGAGAGCGTGTTCGGTTGCATAGGTTTTTATGGGAAGAAAAATATGAAAGAGGCATTTAATTGTTTATAGTTTTTTGTTCACTATTTGTCCATAGTCTTGACTTGCGCGAATACTGTAAAATTACTTCTACATGCTGTATAATTATACAATATATCATATAAAATATATCAGTTAATCACAAAACATCCAGCAATTATTTGAAATGGTCCCATGATAGTTAGAAAAATATTGCAACGAGAAAACAAATGTACTTTCAAACTGAACTTTCGGAAATAGTAGTAATAGGAAGTTATTGGCAGTTAGAGTTAGTTATTAGTGTCTGCACTGGGTTGAATCTTGTATACTGTAAAATTGAATCTTGTATACTATAAAATTGAATCTTGTATACAATAAAATTGAATCTTGTATACTGTAAAATTGAATCTTGTATACAATAAAATTTTCAATTAAATCTTGTATACTGTAAAATTGAATATTGTATACTGTAAAATTTTCAAATAATACTGTAAATTTCAATTGAATTTTGTATACTGTAAAATTTCTAAATCTAAACCATAAAATGGTACCATGTATACTGTAAGATAAAATGTAAAAAATGCTACATTTCAGCTTAAACTACAACCTGCAAAGAATCATGTATACTGTAAAATTTCAAAATATAAATCATAAAATAATATCATGTATACTGTAAAATTTCTAAATCTGTACATACATCCATCATCTGTTTAACAAAAATATGTTCACCACAAATAAAATATGTTCACTAGGTTGAATCTTGTATACAGTAAAATTGAATCTTGTATATTGTAAAACTACAAAGTGAATACTGTAAAATATCTCGATTATGCTCCAGACCATTCTTCTCTGAGCAAGTTAATGTCGTTGTCAAGAGCCCCTTCGTCCCTCTCTTCCTCTTGCTCCATTGTTGACCAAGTTAGTATCGATTCTTCATTGATTCTTCATATTCGATCATGCAATGGTGTTTTAGAGGCAGAAGTAAAGGTCGATGTGATGATTTGATGATCGGAAGAGAGATTTCGGAAAGAGCAGAAAGTATGTTTCTGTCGAAATCAGATCTGGATGCAAAAGAAACGGGGCAAAAGCTAGTGTGTAAACAGGGCAAGATCATATCTGAATCCATAAAAATCGTGAGAGAAGAGAACCGGGAGAGAGATTAGAAGAGAAAAGAGTCAGCAGAGAGATCAAAAATTTGTAAAAAAGAATTGCTGGTGAAGAATGAAGGTTTGTTTAAGGAAATCGTTACAAAAAGGTGGGGACCGATAGTTAGAACGGAAGTTGGATAAGATTGTAGACAGATGGTGAATAAAATACAGTGAATATAAATCTTTTCTCAAATATGAATATTTGTTCCCAGTGTTGTTTGATAGCTCAGTTTCTTCCCATTTAAAATCCCAAACAGTTCCCATTTTGCCTTCCAACTATACCATTTTGACAGGAAAAAAACAAATTGTCATCCAACAATACTGTTTTGATAGGAAAAAACAAATCCAATCAAAAGATCCGTATTTTCTTCCCAATCTCTCTCTCTTCCCTCTCTCCACTCCACTCAGCACTCTCCATGTCAAAAGCATCTTTTTTTAAACAATCTTACTCCTCTCTCATAATTTACAATATAATTAATTAATACAATAGAGATCTATATATAAAGAGTTCTATTCTTTTTACAATAATAATATTTGTGGGATTAAGTTGATCTATCCAAATTCGGCTATTATATATATATATATAGAGGGTAGAACTAGGGTGTTCTTAAGCTCATCAAAGTGTTGTTGAGCTTAACTTCAAAATCTATTAAATCGACTTCAAATGACGAATTTTTGAACTGTTGAAATCTGTCTACCTTATGAGTGACGTGTCTACATGTGAAAATTTTAAACATTTGAATTAATTTAGTATAAAGTCAAGCGGTCAAAAAACGTTCAAAAAATGAATGCACTATAATTAATTTATTAATCTTCTAATTTTGACCGATTAACTTTATACTAAATTAATTCAAATGTTTAAAATTTTCACATGTAGATGCATCACTCGTAAGGTAGACAAATTTCAAGGGTTCAGATCCGTCATTTGAAATCGATTTGATGGGTTTTGGAGTTAAGCTCACCAAACACTTTGGTGAGCTTAAGAACACCCTAGTTCTACTCATATATATATATATAGAGAGAGAGAGATAGGCTAATATACAATCGATTGTTTCTAGTCTCCTGTACAACCAAGTCATTTTCCAATTTTTAAAGTCCAAATGATCGATCCAAACCGTTAGATGTGATCTCCATATTAAAATGTGTTAGGAGGCCAAATTTTACATTTTTTTGAAGTTTTTTATTATTTATTAAGCCACTTTGAAAATCGCTGATCCAATGGTAGCTTCTGATTTTACTGTTTGGTTAAGCCACCGTTGGATCAGCGGTTTTCAAAGTGGCTTAATAAATAGTAAAAAAAATTCAAAAAATGTAAAATTTGGTCTCCTAGCACATTTTAATATGGAGATCACATCTAACGGTTTGGATCGATCATTTGGACTTTAAAAATCAGAAAATGACTTGGATGTACAGGAGGCTAAGAACAATCGATTGTATATTATATATATAGGACTTGGCTACCGTGCTATGGATTGCATAGAGGTCTCCCGTGCTACGGCTCAATATTTAACTTTTCAAAATCCAAACGGTGGATCCGAACCGTTCATCTTGTTTTCCGTATTAATATGTGTTTGGAGATCAAATTTTATATTTTTTGGAAATTTTTTACTATTTTTTTAGATTTATTGAAAATCGCTGTTTTTCAGACAAATCTGGACCATAAAAAACAGCGATATTTAATAAATCTAAAAAAATAGTAAAAAATTTCCAAAAACTGTAAAATTTGATCTCCAAACACATATTAATATGGAGAACAAGATGAACGGTTTGGATCGACCGTTTGGATTTTGAAAAATTTAATATTTAGCCGTAGCACGGGAGGCCTCTATGCAACCCATAGCATATTAGCCAAATCCTATATATATATATATATATATAGTAAAGCTAGGGTGTGATATGCTCACCAAGAGGGTTTGGTGAGCACAACTTCAAAAATATATCGGATCGACTTCAAACGTCAAATCCAAACCGTTGAAATCCTTGTACTTCATGAGTGATGCATGTACATATAAAATTTTAAAAGTTTCGAGTTTATTTGCTACACGGTCAAGCAGTCAAAGAAATGATAAAAATTGAATATATAAAACAACTTATAAATTAAGTTATAAAAAGTTCCCTTCTTTGACCGCTTGACCGTGTAGCAAATAAACTCGAAACTTTCAAAATTTTATATGTACATGCATCACTCATGAAGTACAAGAATTTCAACGGTTTGAATTTGACGTTTGAAGTCGATTCGATATACTTTTGGAGTTGTGCTTATCAAACCCTTTTGGTGAGCACATCACACCCTAGCTTTACTATATATATATATATATATATATATATATATATATATATATATATATATATATATATATATATATATATATATATATATATATATATATATATATATGTATGTATGTATGAGATGGGCTATGGTACATTGCATTGTATAGACATTTTTGTACATTGAACTAATAATCACCGGATTCAAAGTTCAAATAATCGATCCAAACCGTTTATCTTGTTCTCCATATTAATGTGTTTGGAGACCAAATTTTACATTTTTTGAAAAAAATTTACTATTTTTTTAGATTTATTGAAAATCACTGTTTTCCGACAAATCTGGACCATAAAAAAAACAACGATTTTCAATAAATCTAAAAAAATAGTAAAAAAAATTCAAAAATTGTAAAATTTGGTCTCCAAATACATATTAATATGAAGAACAAGATTAACAGTTTGGATCAGTTATTTGGACTTTGAATTCGGTAATTTATAATTCAATGTACAAAAGAGGCTATACATTGTAAAGCACCATAACCCAACTATATATATATATATATATATATATATATATATATATGAGATGAGCTACGGTGAGCCATGGAGTAAAACGCGTTTGTACTCCACGTCATATTTTCATTTTGAAAGTCCAAACTACTGATCCGAACTGTTAGATGTGATCTCCATATTGAAATATGCTTGGGGACCAAATTTTATATTTTTTGGAATTTTTTACTTTTTATTAAGCAATTTTGAAAATTATTGTTTTGCTGTAAACAGTAAAAACAGTAAAAAAATTTGGACCATCGGATCAGCGATTTTCAAAATTACTTAATAAATAGTAAAAAAAATTTCAAAAATTTTCAAAAAATGTAAAATTTGATCTCCAAGCACATTTCAATATGGAGATCATGTTGAGCGGTTTGGATCGGTCATTTGGATTTTCAAATTAAAAATATAGTGCCATGGAGCACAAACTCATTTTACTCAATGGCTCACCGCAGTCCATCTCTCTCTCTCTCTCTCTCCCTCTCTCTCTCTCTCTATATATATATGAGGAGGGTTCAAATGCACCCAAATGCATTATATCTTTCAAATCATTTTTCTTCATTTTCAAAGTTTGAATAGTCAATCCAAACTATTAGATACGATCTATATATTAAGATGTGCTTGGAGACCAAATTTTATATTTTTTGGAATTTTTTTACTATTTATTAAGCCACTTTGAAAATCGCTAATTTTGCATTTTTTTTTTGGACCATTGAATCAGCAATTTTTAAAGTGGCTTAATAAATAGTAAAAAAATTCCAAAAAATGTAAAATTTTGTCTCCAAGCACATCTTAATATATAGATCGCATCTAACGGTTCATATTGATTATTCGGACTCTGAAAACAAAGAAAAAGGATATGGTGCATTTGAACCCTCCTCTCTCTCTCTCTCTCTCTCTCTATATATATATATATATATATATATATATATATATATATATATATATATATATATATATATATATTATGAACTACATTTGCATCCATTTACGAAATACATTCTAAATTACATATTTAGATTTGGAGATGATATTTTACAATTATCTTTTAGATGATATATTATATATTAAAGATCTAAGTATTTATATATTCAATTATACTGAATTATCTCCAGCTCCACAGAAATTATTTTTTGTACAAATTTAGATGAGAAATTTGAATAAAATACATATTTGAAAAATAAACAAAGATTTCCCATAATCTCCTAGTACAATTGAACACTCATTTTAGCACATTTCCATAATTGATTATGTACGTATCTGTATTCATGGGTTTCCACTTTTTAAAAAGTGAATTTCCATCCCGTCAAATCACATCTCATGTAATCTGGTGACAAAAAGAACACGCCCTGAATGTGAGTAAAATTCTAAATTTTGCGCACCTAAAGATTATGGTAAAAAAATAGAGATATAAAAAAATCCTTAAGAAAATTCGGAGGACCAATTCAGATGCTTTGGAGTACTTTTGAATAGGGGTGTCAATGGGTACGGTACGGGTCGGGTGGAGGCATTTTCATACCCATACTCATTAAAATTGATCTTACCCATACCCTACCCTTACCCGTTAAAAATTGACCGTACCCTACCCTACCCTTACCCGTTATTATTATCGGGTAACGAAACGGTAGCGGTTAAATAACGGGTAATACTAACGTAATAATTAGTTACCCTACCCTTACCCGTTAAAAATTGGCCGTACCCTACCCTACCCTTACCCGTTATTATTATCGGGTAACGAAACGGTAGCGGTTAAATAAAGGGTAATACTAACGTAATAATTAGTTTTATTATATTTAACAAATAGAACATAAAAAATTCATTCATTTCACACATATGTAATTGCATTACTAATAAAAATAAATATCCAATCAATTCCAACTTAATTATTTTTAATAAAGCAAGAAAATAAAAAACATGAATATCTATTCGAACAAATTCAATTATTTAAATAAATAACAAAACATAAAAATAAAAATAATATGTTTAATATTTTTCTTATAACAAAAGACATACATTACTAACTAACAAAACACATCACTAATTATTGCTCAAACTTTATTATACGAAATGTCACGCAAATCAACTTCACCATCAAGAAGAATTGATTCTGATAAGGATGAAAATGCTCCGTCAACTTCACTGGAAGATACATCTGTTCATCATATAATTAAGTTAGAAAAATTTAAAAATTAAAATTAGCTTTTTGTGATATTTTGTAAACAGAACTAATGCAATGGAAAACATATGTAATTTGTAATCTAACTTAATCAATAGATATGTACCTGTAGCAATTGCTCTTAGCCAATCTTAACTACAAATTAAAGCTTCTACTGCCGCTGAGCTCAGAGAACTTCTATAATCATCAAGAACCCTTCCTGCTATGCTAAATGCAGACTCTGAGGCAACTGTCGATATGGGAGTTCCTAGAACATGCACTAAACTAGACAGAACTGGATATTTGGGAGCATTACACTTCCACCATGCTAAGATGTCAAAATTAGCATCATCTATACCTGGAGCGTTACGTTTCTCTAGGTACACATCTAGCTCTGATTTTGTGGGTTCGCTAGCAAGTGATTCCTGAATATACATAGCAAGACTGTGTCGTACATTGCTAAATAGCCCCATTGATGATTCACCAGTACAAGAGCTAGCATTTCCTGCATTGGAATTAGACCCGCGTGATTCATTTCGATTTCTTGAATCTGTTATCAAATATTCACTGAACAACTTCTGCAAGTAGGTCACCACATTTGTCACATTGAATTCTGCTTCACTGGGTACATTGTAAATTACCCGAAAAAAAAACTGAACCGATTTCAACTTGTATCGAGGATCTAAAATAGAGGCAATAGCCAATAGCACACTGCTGCTACACCAATATTTTTGGAACTTCTCATACATTCGAGTTGCCATATTAATAACAAAAGAATGGTCGCTGCTAAGCCAACTTCTTAAACTCAAGTAAATCTCACATAATTCATTAAAGAAGATGTTGATGGTAGGATATTTGGTTCCAGAAATTCTCATGGTGGTATTATAAAAAATCTGCAGACACCCGACTATGACAGCCGCATTATCCCAATCTTTATTAGATGGAGCGTGCTTATAGTCACGATCAATTTCAGCTAGATGAGAAAAGGCCTCATGGAACTTGAGAGCATTTACAAGCATTAAAAATGTTGAATTCCATCTAGTCGGTACATCATAAAATAGTTTGGTTTTTGGAGCACGTACCTGTTTACACACCTTCTCAAATCTTTCTATTCTCAATTGAGAATGACGGATATATTTTACTGTCTCACGGATATTACGAATCCCATCTCTCAAAGCATCCAAACCTTCCTGTACAATGAGATTCAAGATATGAGCACCACAACGCACATGAAATAGTTCACCACCAACAGGAAGTACACTTTTGGGTTTCATAGTATTCAACATCTCCCTAACTAAAGCATCATTGGTGGTACAGTTATCTAGAACAATGCTAAATACCTTTTTATCAATGTTCCAATCAATCAACTTTTCCATTATCACTTCACAGAGGTGTTCACTAGTGTGCGGAGATGGAACACGGACAAAGTTCAAAATTCTCTTTTGTAATTTCCAATTGTCATCAATATAATGACATGTTAAGCAAAGGAACCCTTGAACATTAGCTGAGGTCCACATGTCCGTGGTAAGGCTAACTCTACAGTTAATCTTATCAAGGACATCATACAAATTCGCCTTCTCTTCTTGATACAGTTGCACACAATCACTTCTAATTGTGTTTCTTTTGTTCAATCTAAATTGGGGTTGAAGGTTCTTAACAAAAACCCGAAAGTAGTGGTGATTGGCCATATTAAAAGGGTACTCATGAGCCACAACCATCTTGGCATAATCTTTCCGACTTCTTTCTTGTTTAAACTCAAAACATTCGACCTTTTTTGTACCATCTTCCTTGTTTTCATACACTGTTAGAAGTTGTTGATGCACATCAGGCTTTTGGCGCTGTGCCCGTTTGTATGCTTCACAACTACGGCTTAAATGATATTTCAAATGGCTTGTTCCATTTTTACCCCCGGCTGAGAGTATTACCTTGCAGTGTTTACACTTAGCACTGTATGACCCATCAGGTAGCATCTTTTTTCAAAATCATTCCACACTTTAGATCTCAGCTTCCTCATCTTCTTGGATGACACCTTAATGGCTGAATCTGAAGCTGGGTTAGCATTAGCAGTGTTTTCTACTTGCTCTCGTGACTCCCCATCCATTTCAAGAGGCATTCTGTGTTAAAGTAAAAGTGATTTAGCTTGATTTTTTGCATGCTTACTGGTAGCAAAATATGACTAACAAATTCCAATTATACTACCATATACACATAAGTGCTAATGCTGGGAGTTCTTAGTTACATTTAGTGGCATTTAAAAAAGTCTAGTCCTGATGAGACCTAACTGTAATCAGAATTGAACTAAAACTGGTTGTCTTAGTTACATTTGATTGTCTAATCCTAACCAGTTGTTGGTTAAAAAAGTCTAGCCCTAACCGTAATCAGAACTGAACTAAAACTATATTAAAATTATAATTCACCAGAGAAAGCTGTTGGTTTAAATTAGACCTATTGAGCCTCAGAGAAAGACACTGGTAAGATACAAGTAGAACCATTGATTGCCATCTACCGAAGGCCGAAAGACTTCAGATTTATATGAGATCACATAATTTGACTATGGCACTGTGCTAGCATACAAAGAATTTTTTTTATCAAAATAAACAGAAAATTTTAATTCTTACTCGTCATCGTGGTCGAAGCTATTATATGACTCGTTAGCATCTTCGGTAGATGACATTGAAATTACTAACTACTGAGGGTTTGATTCACCTACATTTACAGATGAGAATGGAACAATTACTATGAGGAGAAAACACTTATTATGAAAAATAAAAAAATGAGTATGATAGTATTTCAAACGTATAAGGATTGGCCTAAAAAAGAACTTTCTTACCATATGGCATAGTAGAGACAGTAAATCAGAAACACAGTGTACATTAGTACATACAAGTACTTCATCAAAAAATGAATCTAGCTTTGGTTTGGGCATTTCATCAAGTACCTTAATGGCAAAAAATGAATCTAGATTTGGTTTGGGCATTTCATCAAATACCTTAATAGCATGAATATATTCTATAAACTCACCTCAAAAATTTAGATTTTGAAGTATTTTACAAATTATATTTTACTCATTACGCTGCCGTCTAAATAGCTTTTACTAATTAGAATTTTGTATGGTACCTTTATCTAAATCAATGAAAGAACACAAATTCATGGGATAAAAAATATACTTACGTATATGATTGTCTTCTATAATTCTGTTTGAATCCGAATTTAAAATTTGTGAGAAAAAAATGATGTGGAGGATTGAAGTAGAAAGTCAAATTCACACTCAATAAATTATAGAAGAGCCAGATTTTTACCGAATATATTTTCCATTCCTACAATGGAGTAAAAAGGAAAGACAACAAGAGGCCGCAGGAAATATATCAAATGATGATATACAAAAGGAGCAGTTCGTTTTCCAGGGTTATCAAATGGAATATAGAAGCTGTATTAAATTGGATTATATATAATTTTAGATTTATTATTATCCTATAGGGTAATGGGTACGAAATGGTCATACCCATACCCGTACCCATTTGGTTAACGAAAAAAAATACTTACCCATACCGATATCCAATAAGCTAACGAAAAAAAAACCTTACCCATACCCGCCTTATCGGATACGATACGGGGTCGGGGTAAACGGCTAAAAAGGTACCATTGACACCCCTACTTTTGAATATGATTGGAAAATACGACAAGGATAGCAAGTCCAAGCAATCAAACCCGTGAAAAGTGTACTAAAGTTTTGACATCAGTTACCATCAATATCAAGAAAGGAGAAGTAGTATAGTTGACTAAGAATAAGTCATAGAGTTATTGTACTCAAAGATTGAGAGTTTGATTCTCCCTCACAACTTCACAACTTCTGTGAATATTTTTCAAAAAAAAAGTTAATATCAATATCTCATACCTCATATATTGTATCTTTATTTATGAAGTTTAATATGATTGGAGATGAGATTTAAAATTTTTGGAAATCTTTTACTCTTTTTTTAGACAAGTAGAAAATTATTATTTTTGAACGATCAGATACATTTATTTTGTACCTATCTTAAAAAATAGTAAAATATTTGCAAAAATTATAAAATTTCATCTCTAAGCATATATATTTTAGTATGAATATAATGTTGAGCGGTTCAGATCGACAGTTCGGATTTTGAAAAACAAAAATATACAATATAAGATATATGAGATATGAAGGTTGGAACGTCCTCTTTGATTTATTATTTAGTAAAATTTCTAGTGTGCCCATGTACTAATTCTGAAAATAGCTAACTATGCCCATCTAAACACCATAATGATCTAATATCCCCATTAAAACTTGACATTTTATCCAATATCTCCTTTTATGTATTTAATTGTTTAACTATTTTTAAAACTGTATTGACAAAAAATACCCTTCATTTTAAACTCTCATCTTCTCCTTTTGCTCTATCTAGTTCAATTGCAACGAAAGGGGCATATTAACATAAAAACCAAAAGCACAACTATAGCCTGAAATATAAGTTTGCTGAATTTAATCATACTTTTGTTTAATTTTACTTCTCGTTTCAATTCCTGGTTGTATTCAAGCTGGGAGTGTGGATTTCAATCACTTAAGAAATTATTCAAGTGTACCACGTACGCGATTTCAGTTCTCTTGATACTCTAAAAATGGTACATTGCACTGAACTCAGATTTATGCCCGAGTATCTTTCTTTCTCTTTGAGAAACCTAATGGTAAGTTCCTGTAAAGAGCTTATTTACTTTCCTATAGTTCTTCTTCTCTTGCTAACTTGATTTTGATGGGTGATATTAACAAGCTTTTCTTATTGAGATGAAGCTCCCCTCATTTAGCTATTTTTTTGGGTTTGGTTGGTGGTCTATCGGTTCTTAGCTAGAGAACTGCAGTTGGATGGATGCATGCCTCACTTCGAATGCATCTGCTGCTACACGAATGCACCCCACCTTCACTTTGACAGGTCGACCATCAAACAAACAATTTGCCCGGGTCTATGCAATTGGGAACTATCTCAAATAAATAGTCTTTGGACATGAGCTACATTCTATGGATAAATCCCAATTTATTCAACAAAGCAGCTGGTAGTACTTCATTACCATAAAAAAATAAAATTCATTTAAGCTTTACTTACAGATTTTGTATTGTCATGTTCTAGTTGCAAAGCAGATATGTACGAATAGAGACCGTGAAGCGTTTGATGATAAGGATTTTTCTGAATGAAAAGATTATAACAATGCCTACGAAGAGGTCATCATTTTGGAAAATGATTACAGACAATTCCTTAATTTCAATAATGAAATGAAGAGGCCATTTGAATATAATTTGAAATGAAGGGTATTTTTGTCAATAAAGTTTTAAAAATAGTTAAACAAAATGTTAAATAAATAAAAGAGTATATTGGATAAAATGTCAAGTTTTAATGGAAATATTGGCTGTTTCAGAATTTTACATGGGCACGCTAGAAAACTTTCCCTATTTTGGGATTAATAATAATTTTTATATATAATAAACTCTCATTTATTTCAGGTCAGTAACTCGTCATGGTCATGGGTGGTGGAGACTGGAGAGTCAGGTGAGGCTGGACTGGAGAGGAGAGTTTGTAGGAAAGAATCATAGGTGTGTGGTGGCTGCTCGATGGGTAAGTCAGATGGAACCAAGGTGCGCCACATGGTGAGATAGAGTCGGTTGATCAAAATCTACTGTTATTTTCGTGCATAAATAGTGTTTTTATTATTCTTATTTTTTTAAATTTAATTATTGAATTGTTTTGAGATGTATGTATAGAAAATTTTGAAAAAAGTTGTTTTGAGATTCATTTTCGAAAAAAATTGAATAGTTGGATTCAAAAAAAAAAAAGATAGCAAGGTTTTGGCCCCGCAGACATTCTCTATCTGATATTATCTAACACAGACTTATCAAAGAAAATAGCAGCTGATTTCATTCCAGAGTCTGTTGATCTGTTGATGTTTTGGCCCCGCAAACATTCTTTATCCGATATTATCTAACACAGACTTATCAAAGCAAAGTTTTGTTGTTCGTACAATAATCTTTTACGTCTATTTGACTAATTTGCAAAAACATACAATTATTGAATTTTACAATTTCTTCTATTTTGAGATGATGTAGGTCCAAGAAGAGTAAGAACTACAGTATAATATGCTTCGACTGAAGAAATCACGAAGACTTTTATCAAGAATGTAAATTGTAAAATCTAAACTTGGTAAAGTATTTTTTATGTCGTTTAAACAGGATAAAAACGTTGGTAACGTTTGTAAAACGTTATAACGATTATACCTAAAGAAAACGCTGTGAAACAACTTGATCAAAGGCAAAGGAATCAAAAAATATGCTGTAACGTTTTAAAAAGTTACAACGTTTTCTGTAACGTTTTATAAATTGTGTTGTAACGTTTTAAAAAGTTATAACGTTTTATGTAACGTTTTAAAACATTATGTAATGTTTTAATTAAATTCAGCCTTCAAACAATTCCTGTTTTTGATCAAGATTTTACAGAACAAAACGTTATGTAACATTTTACAACCGTTGTAACGTTTTGGATCGATTAGCTGAGCTGTCAGAAAATTGAAAACCTAAAATCGCATTATAAGGTAAAACGTTGTAACGTTTTAGCTCAATTTGCTCTTTCTGGAGCTGTCTCTATAAATAGAGCAGCGGGGTCTGTTCCCCACTTAACCTAGTCGTCCCTAAACTTTAAAAGAGGCGATTTTCTGATAGCTTGGTTCCACCATTGTTGATTGAGTTTAAAACTTCAATATCTCTCAATCAATCTCAAACAACCTCAAATCCACTTCACTAATCTCTAATTAGATTAGGTTAGAGTGATCTATTGAGTGTTTCTCTTGTTCTTGAGTAGTTTGTGTGACTTCCCTTGTTTGTAAGGGCTCGCCGACTCAAACCTCGAGTCTGCTCGTGTGACTTCTCTTGGTTGTAAGGGCTCGCCGGCGCTCATCTCTCGTTGGCCGTGACTTTCCATTTTGTAAGGGCTCACGGTTCACAATTGTAATCCTTTCATATTGGGTAATAGAAAGCGCACCTAGAAAGAAGTTGCGACGCCCCGGAGACGTAGGTCATTGTTTTGCCGAACCTCCGTTATCATCCCGCGTGTCAATTTCTCTAAACTCATCTATTTACTTTCAATTGCAATTTATTTTCAGTTTTTGTTCAATTAGATGTGCATTTAGTACAACAAGTTTAAGCCAACTATCTCATGACATGAAAATAGGACCATTTTATTCATTCTAAATTATGAGTGGGGTTAAAATGCAACCCTCCTTTTTGTGCTCCTAACGTGCACCCTTCCCTTGTTTCCTCATTTTTAAAGTTCAAATACTTGATTTGAATCTACCATCGTGTTCTATATATTAAAATGTTCTTGGAGACCAAATTTTACATTTTTTGGAAATTTTTTACTATTTTTTCAGAATTTTTTATTAAACTAAACAATAATAAAAAATTCAGCACAGTGATGATTTTAAAAATTCTGAAAAAATAGTAAAAAATTTCCAAAAAATGTAAAATTTGGTCTCCAAGCACATTTTAATATGTAGAACATGTGGTAAATTCAAATTAACTATTTGAACTATAAAAATGAAGAAATGAGGGGAGGGTGCACATTAAAAGCACAAAAATGAGGGTGCATTTTAACCCCACTCCTAAATTATTTAATTATTAATACGAATATTCTTTGGACTTTGTCTTAAAAATATAAATTAAAGAATTTTATTTTTAATATGAAATAAATAGATAAAATGTATTTAATTAAAAATATATTTAGACTGTAATGAATTACCACATAATTAATTTTGTATACTGAATTAGGTATCCATATTGAATTATTGATGAATGTTTATGAGTAAAGATTTAAATAATTTTCAACCGCACAATTAAATTTGATGGTAATTAATCAATTCAACCATTTAATTAAATACAACTTAACCACTTTTATGAAATATTTATTTAAAATATTACTCATCATTTACATTTATATCCATAATTAAGGTCATGGATACAAAAAAAAAAAATTCAACCTTTGTCCCATGTTTCCACAGTATATTTTTTTTTCTGGCCAAAATGTGAAGGAGAAAAAGGCAAAATTGAATACGTATGGCCTTCAAACGAAATTCTAGAAAAACATCCTTTCATGTTAAAAATCTTGTGTTTTGAGAAGATAAAAAAGCAGCAAAATGCGGATATCACTGTTTCTATAGTGTCTTAGTAATTAGATTTATGTTTCATTTTATTTTTGCAGAGAAATATATTAAATAAACAAGAAGCTTTGTGAAGTTTTCAGTTCCTTTATACATTGAGGAAGGTCTTCTTTTTATGTTGATGCTAAAAAATTCAAAGCAATAATTCAGTAATTTGAAATTTTAAATTTTATGTAATCAAGCTTAAAAAATTACGATCCTGTAGAAAAGAATTTAATATATTCCAAAAGTATTTAATTCAGTTTATTCATAAGATCGAAAAGAAATAAGTGTTTTTTCCTACTACAAGTGCTGCGACAACCTTTACCAAGTCCGCCACAACGTATCTCCTGGGCGACCCGAGGAGGCGCTCTATCTGTAATTATTCCTTTTGGCAACCCATGGGGGCGTGTTCGTTTGTCCCGGGATTACACGGGATGAGATTTGACGATGATGGGAATCCATTTTTGAAAAAGTGGGAATCCATGAACATGGATACATACGGGATTGATTATGGAAATATGTTGAAATAAGTGTTCGGTTGTACCGTGGGAATAGTTGTAGAAAATCTTATTTTTGTTTCTAAAATACTTATTAATAATTATTAATAAAATTAAATAAAATGATTAAACAATAACATGATAATATTTATTAATTATTATTTCTTAAATTAAAATTTTGTAAAAAAAATAAATGTTTTTTTAAATGCATTAAATATTTCTTAGGATGTCTTGTATATAGGTTTATTTTATCTTATATTTGAATCCTTATATTAATAATTTTAAACTATTAGCTTAATCACAACAACATCACAAATATTGATAAAATATATATTTTAGTTTTTTATATACCACGAAAAGTTAAGAAGCATTCAAAATTTTTAACTAGTAGCTAAATCTAATTTGATATTAATAATTATGATAAAATAGTATAATCATGTTAAGAAACAACAAAATTTATTTGATCTTTATAGCAGCTGCTGCTGCTGTTTCAATTGGGAAAAATAAAATTATCTATGACTCAATTTAAAATATCTCATTAGAATAGTGATTTTGGAAGAGAAAAAGTGAAATTTGACGGGAACTTCATAGGAATTTAATTGAAAAAATTCTTAGCTGCCGAACACCTAATGGTAAGAAATGTCTTAGTGTTTATTCCCATCAAATCCTTGACTACGGAGCAGGGCCTTAAGGAACACATACCACCGCTCTGGAATTCGTATCCTCTGAGATATCACAAACTTTGCGCGACTTTTATGGAAGATCCGAACCATTTAAATACGTTCTGGACGAATCTCAAAGCACAAATAATACAGACCCCTGTGCTATCACCGAATAGGCACCGGACACGTCAGTCACTCAAAAATTGAGATATCTCAGAGGATACACACTCGATGCCGCTCTAGAGAGTTCTCTTGTGCAAGAGCGGATTTATGTATTGATCAGGAATGTTAAGCCACCCATAATTTTTGAATCCCTCTAAATAAATTAAAAAAATTCAAAAGAATGTAAAATTTGATCTGTAAGCACATTTTAACATATCCATCAAGTTGAATGGTTTGAATCGACTATTTGGACTTTGAAAATGGACGGTGTCATTCCATGTCACCAAAAAATGGTGTCATTTGATCCCTCCTCTTATATATATTAAATTTTAGTTAAATTTTTGAGTTTTTAGAACTTTTATATATTTCAGCACCCCTCATAAAATAACAAATATTTGTTGATAGTCTAATAGTTTGAGTTCTAGTTGTTATGTGTGAGATTATGAGTTCAATTTTCACTAGCCACATTTTTTTTTTTTTAAATATATTATATTTTATGAGTGGGGTTAAAATGCACCCTCCTTTTTGTGCTCCAAACGTGCACCCTCTCCTCGTTTCTTCATTTTTAAAATTCAAATAGTTGATTTGAATCTACCAACGTGTTCTACATATTAAAATATGCTTGGAGACCAAATTTTACATTTTTTGGAAATTTTTTCCTATTTTTTCAGAATTTTTGAAAATCATCACTGTGCTGATTTTTTTATTATTGTTAAGTTTAATAAAAAATTCTGAAAAAATAGTAAAAAATTTCCAAAAAATGTAAAATTTGGTCTCCAAGTACATTTTAATATGTAGAACACGTTGGTAGATTCAAATCAACTATTTGAACTTTAAAAATGAAGAAACGAGGAGAGGGTGCACGTTTAGAGCACAAAAAGGAGGGTGCATTTTAACCCCACTCATATTTTATATATTAGTCTCCTTATTATTTAAATTTTCTAGTTCCGCCTCTGCTGGCGCAAGAAACTGAAGATGGGACCCATGTTCGTTGCCAAAGAGCTTGTAAACTTAATTAAGGAACACATACCACCGCTTTGGAGGAGTGGAGGGTTCCCTTGGTGCCCTGCTGGCGCAAGAAACCGAAGATGGGACCCATGTTCAGGAATAGTAGATACCAAGAAGTGAAGTGGGAAATGAAAGGCTATCTCATCTACCTTCCTGACAAAACATTTAATATCTATTAAAAATAAAATAAAAATTCTGTCTTCCCCAGATATTTATTTTATCCGTCGAAATTATTAAAATAAAACATACAAAAATAGAAAAAGTGTATCATTTTCAATAAATATAGAAAGATCTGACTTATTGAGTCCGATTCATATATTACGAATCAGACTCAATGATTCAGAGTCATGTTATTTTTTCTTTTTAGTTTGGATCCATACTGTCCGATTAGAGAAAAATCAAGCTATGATTCACAGATAATGTAAAAAAAAACATAATATTTGAATCTGGACTATTGAGTCAGATTCATATAATTTGAATTGAACTTAATAGGTCATATTTTTTTATAATTATTAAAAACGAGACACTTCTTATATTTTTCAGTGTTCTAAATAACGCGCTATAACGTTTTTGGAGACTAAACGCTAAGATATGGCATCAAAATATGCTATTTGAGCTACGGATGCTATAGCGGTAATAGTGGTCCGCTATAGTGCATGGCGTGTAGCACAAATAGTACGCGCTATGCAACATGAAGGGTTTTGTTTTTTTTCTTCCTTTATAATTTATATGGGCTTTATAAATTGAGCTTTTGGCTTTAACCGTAATTGTTTTTAAATTATTAATTTAAATGAGAAAGAAACTCCTGTTGACTGTTGTTCATCAACGAGTTAAAAGGTAAATACAAGTCCAAAGTTAATTATAAATAGGGCTACTAATGATTAAGATTCGGTTCAAACTCGACTCGGCTCGTCAATTGTAGCCTAATGATTCGGCTCATAACTTGGCTCATTTTTGAAAGAAAAAGCTCGGCTCGACTCGGCTCATGAAAGAAAAAACTCGACTCGACTCAACTCATAAAAGAAAAAGCTCGACTCGGCTCCCGAACTCGCGAGCCGCCTCACATTTTTAATACATGTATATCTTTATTTGCTATGAGCCCTACCTTCATGCTGATGTTTAATTAATTTACATATAGAGACGAATTTTTTCAAATTTGTAATACATGTATATCTTCATTTGCCATGAAGCCTACCTTCAAATTTTTTCAGATTTCAAATTTTTCAGATTTCAAATTTTTTTCAGATTTCAAAATTTACAGATTTCAAAATTTTTCAGATTTCAAATTTTTTTCAGATTTCAAATTTTTGTCAGATTTCAAATTTTTTTCAGATTTCAAATTTTTTTCTGATTTCAAATTTTTTCAGATTTCAAATTTTTCAGATTTCAAACTTTTTTCAGATTTCCAAATTTTCAGATTTCCAAATTTTTCAGATTTCAAATTTTTTCAGATTTCAAATTTTTTCAGATTTCAAATTTTTTTCAGATTTCAAATTTTTTCAGATTTCAAATTTTTCAGATTTCAAATTTTTCAGATTTCAAATTTTTTCAGATTTCCAAATTTTCAGATTTCCAAATTTTCAGATTTCCAAATTTTTCAGATTTCAAATTTTTTTCAGATTTCAAATTTTTTCAGATTTCAAATTTTTTCAGATTTCAAATTTTTTCAGATTTCAAATTTTTTTCCGATTTCAAATTTTTTCAGATTTCAAATTTTTCAGATTTCAAATTTTTTTCAGATTTCAAATTTTTCACATTTCAAAATTTTTCAAATTTCAAATTTTTTTCAGATTTCAAATTTTTTCAGATTTCAAATTTTTCAGATTTCAATTTTTTTCAGATTTCAAATTTTTTCAGGTTTCAAATTTTTCAGATTTCAAAATTTTTCAGATTTCAAAATTTTCAGATTTCAAAATTTTTCAGATTTCAAATTTCTCAAAATTTTTCATATTTCAAATTTTTTCTTTTTCAAATTTCAAAGTTTTCAACATGTAATATGAGTCGGCATTTTGAAATTATTTTAAAAAAAATAATATTTTTTTCAAATTTCTTTAGATCATTTCTTTAAAAAATAATAAAAGTTTTTCAACATGTAATTTAAAGTCACAGGAATATCTCTATTCCACTTTAATCATTTCTTTAAAATAATTAAATGATTATTTTTTTAACATATAATATGAGCCGGCTCACGAGCCGACTCGCGAGCTTGCGAGTTGAGCCGAGTGTTTGCATGAGTCGAGCCGAGCCGAAATTTTTTCTTTCAAAAGTGAGCCGAGTCGAGTTAGGGCATTTTTTAGTTTCGAGTCCGATTCATTATGAAATATTGAGCCGCTCAACTCATTGATTCGCGAGCCGGCTCGACTCATTAGCAGCCCTAATTATAAATATATTAAGATAGTTAATTATGCCATGATGCATAAATTATTTTGTAATTTAAATAGAAAAAAGATATATTATGTCATGATGCTTAAGATATTTTGAATAGAAAAATATCGATAGTTTATGATATTAGTATTACTATAGATATTTTGAGACACAATTTAGACTTTGTATTGGTTCAATATGAATATTATAATTTTTTAATCAATTTGGTGTTATTTATTGTTTTATAAAACTTAGATAATATTGATATTTAGTACAAATATATAATGTAATTTTTATAAATAAAAAAAATACTATGTTGCATAGCTATCGCTATAGCTTTTTTTTAGCTTTCCTGCTATGACGCGATAAACGCTATTTAGAATCTTGATATTTTTATCAGTATTCTAAATAGCTCGCTATAGCGCCACTATAGCGTTTTTCTTCTATAAAAGCTATGGCGCTATGTCTAAATAGCGCCGCTATTTGGATATAGCGCAATTTTTTTAACCCGGCCGCTATGATGCGATAAACGCTATTTAAATCATTGATTTTTATACATCTAAATTTAATAATTTATATGAATAAAAAACTTTCCCTCACCCAGACCCCCTCTCCAAGGAATCACAACTTGGTCCGGTCTGATGTCTCCACTTATTCTTTTAGTTAGCCAGGCCAGTTGTTGGCTTTTTGCTTACAATAGAGGTCAATGACTCAAAAAGTAAACAGATCAATACTATATTAATTGTATCGCCATCTCTCCAATTGTTAAATTAACTGTACAGAATCATAGGCTGCTAAGACTGGAATCTTCTAATAATCTCTCCCAATGTTCTCTCTCAATCAAACATAATGTACATCCCAACTTTTGGGGAATGCGTATCCTCTGCATTAACTCAAAAGCATCTTTTAAGTTAATAAATATCACAACTTGGTCCGGTCTGATGTCTCCACTTTTTCTTTTAGCCAGTCCTGTTGTTGGCTTTTTGCTTACAAGTTACAATAGAGGTCAATGACTCAAAAAGTAAACAGATCAATTCTATATTAATTGTATTGCCATCTCTCCAGTTGTTAAATTAACTGTACAGAATCTGGAATCTAATAATAATCTCTCCTAATGTTGTCTCTCCATCAAACATAATATGTATATCCCAACTTTTGGGAGACCCACTTAGAAGCTTCTACTAAGCCTTTTCAAAAAAAAAAAAAAAACTTTTGGGAGACCGGAGAATATGATTTGAATCGTTAAGATCGTTCAGAAATCATCTGTACCGTCCATTTCAAATCCAACGATCAGAACCAAACAAGCTTCCTCTATCACAACATCTGCATATCCATCTTTTCCCAGCCATCGCAAATCCTCTTGCCACGTGTCACCATCTTGAAAGCCCCACCACACATCTTGTACAAAACCGCTCCTTCCTGCTCTCCCTCCCCCATCACTTCCAAAAAATGTCATTTCTCCGCCACCTGCTCCGATCTCGATCCAATGTTTCTCCGATCAAACAAACCCGTTTCTTCACCACATCAGGCTTATCTTCATTGGTCCCCACAGAGAAGGGGAAAGACAAACCAAGGGTCGTTGTACTGGGTACGGGATGGGCAGCTTGCAGGCTGATGAAAGGGATCGACACTGGTTTGTACGATGTAGTGTGTGTCTCTCCGAGGAATCACATGGTGTTCACGCCTCTCCTGGCCTCGACATGTGTTGGCACACTTGAGTTCAGGTCAGTGGCTGAGCCGGTGTCAAGCATCCAACCTGCCATTTCACGGCTGCCCGGATCATACTTCTTTCTGTCACGGTGCACAGGTGTAAATACCGATACTCATACGGTAAGTCTTCTTTTTTGTTGTGTATATGCCTTTTCAGGGATTGAAATGAAGTAATGCTACCAAACCCCCAAGTCCCCAACTATACTTTTTATCTTCTTTGTGCAAATTTCGCTCCTAACTTGTGAATTTGACAATCACATAAGCACCCACATCCAATTTCCCATTTAGCTTAGTTCGCGCTAGTAATTGCCTGATTGATTTGCATTTTGAATATATAAGTTGTATTAGTTTATTGCAATTTTTGAATTAAAAATCAATATTTATTTCATTTAATCAGAGCATACTCTATTATTTTGTACAGTATAGATATATGATACATCAGTGGTGCATGGGTTAATTAGCTTTCAAAAGGAAAAGGAAAAAATGTGAGAATGAAAATTTACAGTACTCTGTTGTGGATATGCTAACGTAAGTTCATTTGTAAAATAATAATGTTGCCAAATGAAAAGTAAAATAATTTACAAATTCATGGGTATCTTACTACAACAACAACAAAGCCTTTAGTCCCAAACAAGTTGGGGTAGGCTAGAAATGAAACCCAGCCGGGTATCTTACTAATTGCTTCAAAGGCATTAACTGCAACTGATGAAAATTTGGTTTGAGCAGTAGTCACCAATCACAGTTTACCTGTGTACCTGTCACAAAAAATATATATATATTATGATCTCCTATGGTCTGAGAATTCGGATCCAGTGAGGTACCACATCGCCTAGAATGATAACCGTCTGCTTTAATCTGGCACAAATCTTAAAGTGTACCCGTGAATCTAAGGAAGGCCCGTTTTAATTTGGCTCGGCAGAGAGCTAAGGGATAGGCACTTATGGTCTGAGGGGTGGAGAGGATTTTATGCATTTATTTTGGGAAGTTAACAATTGTACAAAAATGAGTCAGCACCAGTTTAGGTGTAGTCAGGATTTAGCACAATTATACAAGGCATTTATTGCATGGCAAACTGGAACATAGTGTGAGAGATGTTTCCTAATTATTTATTTTTGCGAAGAGATTATTTTCATTTGGAAACATTATCTGACAATTATTATATGTCCTTTTCCTTTGTATGTTTTTACCCCCGCCTCTCCTCTGTAATATCAGATTGATTGTGAGGCTGCTGTCACAGATGAGGATAGAGACCGACTAAAGCCCTGGAAGTTTAAAATTGCATATGACAAATTAGTCATTGCATGTGGGGCTGAGGCATCTACATTTGGTATACATGGGGTTAAAGAGCATGCAATATTTCTCCGTGAGGTGCACCATGCACAAGAGATTCGTAGAAAGCTGCTTCTCAATCTCATGCTATCTGATATGCCCGGTATGTGTATCATTTCATTGTTGTACTGTGCTGATGAATTACAATAGTTAGCTTGAATGTGGTATGGTCACATGAGATTACTTAATTTGTTGATTACAGGTATTTCAGAAGAGGAGAAAAGGAGGCTATTGCATTGTGTAGTTATTGGAGGTGGGCCCACAGGGGTTGAGTTCAGTGGTGAACTTAGTGATTTCATAATGAATGACGTCACCAAGCGTTACACCCATGTTAAAGATTATATTCATGTTACCTTGATTGAGGTCTGGAAAGCAGTATTTCTTGTTTCTTACCTTAAATGAACTTGTTGTGAGCTCAAATAATTTTGAATTTGTTTAATATAGTGTATTGTCTCCCCTTGTACTAGGCAAATGAAATATTATCAAGCTTTGACATACGGCTGAGACAGTATGCTGTAAAGCAGTTGACCAAGGTGAGATTATGAATACCTGACTTGATTGAAATATATATTGTGGAGACCAATTTTAAGGTAAATTTCTCAAATAGATTAATATTTCTGTAAATGAATTAAAAATACCAGTCAGGGGTCCGACTAGTACGTGGAGTAGTGAAGGATGTGCAAGGAGAAAAAATTATTCTAACTGATGGCGATGAGGTTCCTTATGGCCTTCTTGTGTGGTCCACTGGTGTGGGCCCCTCCTCATTTATTCGCTCTTTGGAACTCCCGAAATCACCTGGTGGAAGGTACTACATGCAATTTTTCATGATGTCTTTCTAATTTATTGAACTATGTTGTTACTTTTGTGCATTTTGTTTACAGGGTAGGTATCGACGAGTGGCTAAGAGTTCCCTCTGTGCCTGATGTATTTGCAATAGGTGATTGTAGTGGATTTGTTGAGAGTACTGGGAAACCCGTTCTTCCTGCTTTAGCTCAGGTTAGATCATCTTTTTTGGGTTGTTATTTGCAGAATCCTCAAAATTGTTCGGTGTTAGTTCCAAATTTATGAAACTAAGGAGCTATTTTCAACCATGATAATTGTCACTTGCAATCTGAGAAAAAAATAAAATAAATAAGGTTGTGATCAATTCTCTTTTACTTTTGAAACAGGTTGCAGAGAGACAAGGTAAGTACTTGGCTGGCCTATTGAATAAGATTGGTAAAGCCGATGGTGGGTATGCGAACACATCCGTAAATATAGAGTTAGGTGAACCTTTTGTGTATAAGCATCTTGGCAGCATGGCAACTGTTGGTAGATATAAAGCTCTTGTTGACCTTCGGCAAAGCAAGGTTGTCTTTTTAATCAATTTTAGTACCGACATTATTCAATTTGTCATCCCCCAAAATGCTGTTTTCTTTTTCCAATTTTGTTTGAACTCTTTTTTAATCTTTTGTCAGGAAGCAAAGGGTATATCTATTGCAGGCTTTGTAAGCTGGTTTATCTGGCGATCTGCGTATCTAACACGTGTTATGAGCTGGAGAAATAGACTTTATGTGGCAATAAATTGGCTTACCACCTTTTTATTTGGCCGCGACATCAGTCGCATTTAGAATGAAAACTAGAAGTACTGAACTTCTTATCCATACACAGGCTGAAATTTTCTTCATTCCGGAAATAAATGTGTTGTTAGTTCTTCTTTCCGCATAGTGATTCTTGTCAAGTCTTGTTGTTTCTTTGTAATTCCATGATATAGAAAGGTAATGTTCGTTAAATGTTTATTCAACTGCGTTAGAACACGGAAATTTCATGTAAATTGTGAGATAATTCATTGAATTATAGTTGTCTTTATATTATACTCTCTTATTATTGTTTAGAGGAGGAGTTATTCTAATTTCTAGACTGGTCTTTTGACAAAAATAAAAATGGCGCAAGTAAAATTTTTGAACCGTTTTATCTCGGTTGAGTTATTCTGGACAGCGAATATCACAAGGCATTCCTAGATAGAGCAACTGGCTGCTAGTATCAGGGGCACACCCAATCAAGAACCCTAATTTACTTGCATTTTCTTGCCTAATTTAACTAAATCCAGTCAAGTTAGCTAAATCCTAATATAACTATAATGGGTTTGAATCCAATTTGTATTTTTTTGTCCCCCCCATAACAAAAATTCTAGAGCTCTGGCTATTATGCCTAATTTGCAGCAAACATAAGAGGGGATTTATTATTTAGAATTGGAATTAGAGAGATCGATGGTATTCAATTAACCAAAACGCATGACATATGAACGCAACTTGCGATAAATTTGAACATGTTGCTAACGTCAAAATAGAATACTAAAATCATTTTTTTAACTTCAATTTAAAAATTAGAAGCATATATAAAACAAAAGAATGTCGCTTATAAATAAAGACAAATAATATTAAATAGAATTGAACATAAAAAATATAAAAATCCAATAGATTATTACATAATAAATCATTAATTCTGCACATCAAATTAGGCATACTTTATTATCAACAACTAAACATTTACTAATGAAAAAAAAAAAGTTTTCAATCATACGATTAAATTTGATAAAATAATTGACAATTGATCTCATTCAAAGTATACCTCCTTAAGAGGCCCAACACAATGAGACGTCAATTATACATTTCTTTTAACTGCCAACAGTGCCACTTATTTTCAAGCAAGACTTTGAAATTTGAACAAAAGACAAATATTAGGATTTCAGCTCAACACTGTTTCTTGACAAGAAACAGTCCCATGTGTTAGCTGTGAGGATGTTTCCATCAAAGCCTGAGCATTGCCTTGAAAAAATCCATGCTTCCCAGTTCCATACACAACTTCAACCGTCTCTTTTACTAATAACATCTAGAATCTGCATGGGATAATTAAACTGTTAATAACAAAACAGCGTTAGAATTGGCTACTTAACAGTTAACTCTTCGAGAGAGTCAAAGAGCAAACATACCTTCTCAGTGAATTCATGAAAATATTGACTTCCCATAGCCTTATCCAATTCCTATCATTTTAAGAGAAAAATAAAAATAAAATGTTTGTAAGATTTGCAGTTATAGTACAATGTAATTAACTCTATGTTTCATATATGAAACGGGCTTCTGCCTTTTTTTCAAAACAAAAAAAAAATGTGTAAGAAACTCACGGCTTCAAAATGTGAAAAACAACAGTTAATGATATAAATTAAATTGTCTTAACAAGTAGACTTAAATCAATGCACGAAACAAATAATATACTATGGAAAGAAAAAACTATCTTGATGATGAACAATTCGACCCCTTTAGTAATGAGGGAAAAGTAACTGTCTTTTTCTTATAACCTGTATTCTTGTATTGGGAGTTCATATGAACTGCCATAAAAACTACGACACTGCTTGTGGGCTATCTGATCAAAATCGAATGACCTGGATTAAAACCCCTCAAAAGCTCTCACTGTGATCTGGCTGCTGGATGTTGATCAAACTGCCCACGAATTTTGGCATAGCTTATATGTTAGCTGACATAAGAAGTGAACTTATAAATCGATATTTGCATATTATAAGGTTTTTGGTTTTTGCATGAGAGAACCTACTTTTGCAAGGAAATTTATTTTTCAGCTTTTTTTGGCAAAATCAGCTTGCCATATGAGATAACTATTCAAATGAAAGTTTAGTGCGATTTTAATCAAAGTTAATCCACAAAGAAGTTAGATGCAAAGGCATTATATTTACTTGTTCTGGTTCTTCTGAGCTGTCAATCCTTAATATCAAATTCTGTAACTCGTTGCTCTTAAGGGCATCTCTTATCTCCTTGCACTCCGCTGATCATGATACAATTAGAGACGTGAGATTGCAATAACCATGTGTAGATTTGCAAATTTTAGATGTGTAACATGAAAGTTGTATAGCCTAACCACCAGGGGCGGAATCAGAAAATTGAGATAGGTGGGGCTGGATAAATAAGTGTTCTGTAATTTCATTTTATGAAGGGGCGCTAATGGTATAATATTTTTTTGTAAAAATTGAAAATTTTCAAGGACAAACTGACAAAAGTTCAATTTATAAGGGGTGCTTAATAGTTAATACCCCTTTCCCTCTATTTACTTCCACCAGTACTAACCGCCGATACCATTTGGCACTGTTAATGTAAGTTAGAAGTCAGAAAACAACAATTACTGCACAAGAAAAGTATAAAGAAAGCTGGATTTGAAAAAGAATCAGAGATCATACCTAAAGAATACAATCGCTCTTTGTTGATAATCGAGTTCTCTTCTTCAACTTCAATGGTTTTTCCTGAATGAATTTTAACTTCAACTAAAATGAAAAGAAAAATTAAATTGATGAGCTACATAGTTTGATCAAACTGAAGTAGAAGTATCTCATGATTGTGAATAACTTTGAGGCAATAGATTCAGCAAAATTTATTCAAATGAAATATCTAATTCTGCTATCTACTTGAGTATCTGTAAAATGAATCGTCGAATATGTAAAAGAAATACCAATTGATTTGAAGCTTTCATTCTCAAGGGGCTGAGTTGGCTGAGTCAATTCATTTGTTGCTGCTAAAAATTACAAAATAAAACAAAAAGTCTCATTGTAAACAGAATACAATGTAAGTTAGATATATGCCATTGGCACATTTGAATTATGTAATTGCATAGACTAAGTCATGAATGTCAATAACTTCACAGTATGGATAACGGATAACTGAGGTGATTATATATTTCTTCTCCAGCTCTTTCCAGTACATACCATTTTATCAAGATGAATCCACTAATACCATAATAATTGAAAGAAGCTTTTCACTTAAATAATATTGTCAATATTATAATGTATACTGGCTGGGCAATCACACAAATAGCAACTACATAAGCCCAGTATAATTACTAAGAGCAATCACATTTTAGGAGAGATCATCTAAGGATCAATAATTTGTAAATATCAAACAAACAAGTATATGCTTACTAGCTTTTTCAACAGGAGGCTGTAACTTCTGGCAAAGGTTTTCTGCAAGAAGAAAAATAAGTTAAGTTCTTTTAACATCGATACAGATATTATGAGGACCTGTAGACATCTAGAGCTGAATCAATTTTTAATCCAAAGGAAAAATTATACATCCTCACAAAATAAACTAGATACCAGCATCAGGCATGAATATCAAGTCAAAAAGAAACTCAATCTTCTAATTGGCCGAGGCAAATGGTTCATTTTCTTACCGGTGACGTGCACACAAGCTTATCCCTATGCATCAAAAGTAGATAAATAAACCATTTGCCCTTGGAAATAGACCAATTAGAAAACTGAACATATTTCTTACACAACTACATATTAAGTTTTTGAGGCGTATACATGAAATCCCCCCATAAATAAATAACGGAAGCAACTATACTTAGAATAAAAAAATAGTTTGATCAAACTAAAGTAGAAGTAATTCATAATTCCGAATAACTTTAAGGCATCAGATTCAGCAAAATTTATTCACATGTAATATCTGGAAGCATTTAGTGCACGAATAAATTTTCTGCTATCTACTGAAGTATCAGTAAAATGAATGGTGTGAAATCTATACCACTTGATTTGAAGCTTTCATTCTCAAGGGGCTGAGTTGGCTGAGTCGATTCATTTGTTGCTGCTAAGAATTACAGAATAAAAAAATTTGAAAGTTAGATATATGTCATTGGCATATTTGAATTATGTAATTGTATAGACTATAGACTAAGTCACGAATGTGAATAACTTAATAGTATGTATAACACATACAATGAGTTGAACATATTTGCTCACCAAGTATTTCCAGTATATATTGCTTGATCAAAGATGAAACCACTAATACCATAATATTTGAAACAAGCTTTTCACTTAAATAATGCTTTCAAGTTGTAAAGTGTAATGTCTACTGGCTGGGCAACTACACAAATAGCAACTGCATAAGCCTAGTATAAATACCAAGAACAATTACATTTTATGGGGGATCATCTAAAAATCAAACAAACAAGTCTATGCTTACTAGCTTCTTCAATAGGAGGCTGTACCTTCTGGCAAAGGTTCTCTGCAAGAATAAAATTGAGTAAAGTTCTTTTAACTTCTATGCAGACATTATTAGGACATGTAGACCCCTAGAGCTGAATCATTTTTTTTATCTAAAAGAAAAATTGCATATCCTCAGTAAATAAACTAGATACCAGAATCAGGCATAAATGTTAACTTATCCAGTATGATAAAATCATGCATCTTCATTTTATCAAAAAGGAAAGAAAATGAATAAATAAATAACTTAGACAGAATGGCCAAAAAAAAAATTATGACAATTTG
Organism: Carex pumila; assembly: GCA_033356055.1. Taxonomy (NCBI): domain Eukaryota; kingdom Viridiplantae; phylum Streptophyta; class Magnoliopsida; order Poales; family Cyperaceae; genus Carex; species Carex pumila. The sequence goes on from JARJHM010000937.1 coordinate 49,134, forward strand.
TTAAGATAGTACCTTTGTGTTTCTTGAAACAAGCCACAGAACAACTGAAAGTAAACAGAGGAAAAACAAATTAGTATTATTCCATTTTGCTAATTTTCTTTTGGGTGAAGCTAAAAAAAAATAATAGTTGCTCGGAAGCCTTGAAAAAACAAATTAATAAAATAACACAAGCCATTATGCAAAGCAAGCAAAAAGATAACTAAAATGGAGCTTACTACGGAGTAAGGCAAGCGGGGCACTTGTACTTGAACTGTACCTCCTTGCACACTTCACAATTCCGACCCATTTTCTCCGTTTAAATTACGGCCATGCACGAAACAGTAGAATACTGGGTTCGATTCGAATTAGCACAACTATAGAGCTTACAAGAGCAAAAGATCGAAATTTAGAGAAAGAGGAGATTTAAGGTAGGGGACAGTGCTGTTAGAAGTTAGAACCCTGCCAAAATTGGGACAATGCTGTTATTGAATAAAATTAGGGTTGGGACTGTTGGGTTATCGGGCTCAATTTGGGCCAACGAAAAACTGGCCCGTGTCGACATGATCCAGGCCCAGGTACCTTTTCTGAAAGCCTTGGGATTAGTTGTGCATATATATAGTGGCTGGACTCGGACCAGGGGACCACCTGTGCACTGCACGGAGAATTCACACCGTAAAAGGGAATCTTTTAGAATTAGTGGATCCGGACCGTTCTTTCATATTGCACGCATCTCAAAGCCCAAATAATACTGCCCTCCTGCAACAGCCCCAATCTCAAAGTGACTGAGAGTAATTGATATATCTCAAACAAGAGAATCTTTTACAAAAGAGGATAATTGTTCCTGCACGGAGATCCGAATTCATATCCTCCCTGGTGCCGTCAAAGAGAATCTTTTAGAATTATTAAATTCAAACCGTTCTTTTAAAATGACATGAATCTCTTAAGGATATATTTGAATGACACGCGAATAGCTGCTATTTTTAGCGAGCTATTCTCATTATTTTACGTTTGCTTGAAAAAAAAATGTTATTAACATAAGGAATAGCTTGGATTAGCTGTTATTATGTTATTTTCATAAAATGTTGAGTTAGCGATTATTCCGAATTTGAAATTAGTGAGTTATTTTAAGATACTAGTTAAGTGCTTGTGCGTTGCAACGGGAATTGAAATATTATTTTGATTTTTTTTAAATGTAATTATTTTTATTTAATTTCGTAATTATGTGTTAGTCAATAATAAGAGCAAACAATAATCTTAGAGCTTAATAATATAATATTTGTGGAGATAATTAATTATAAATACATTAGTCAGCATATATATTATTTGTGGAGATAATTAATTGTAAATATATATCACATATGTATGTATGCTGACTCTTGCGGAATACACCTTCATCGCATCTATGGATTATATAAAAATTTGATATTAGACATGCATAAAGTTCACATGTTACTGATTCCATCCATATAAATTGACGTTAGTTCTATCCAGTATATACAAGTTTTGAATAAATAACTTGCTAATTTTACTCCCTTTGAAATTAAATAACAAAAAAAGCAACTCTCAAGTACCTTATCGGTTACAAACTCTCTAGTTTCCGAGTAGAAAACCCAGTTTTGAGGAAATAACAGAAAAAACAAGAAAAATTACAAAAGTTGAAGAAAAAGAAAAATAGGGACCCTAATGTAAAGATTACATTCTCAGCCTATTATAATTATATTTCTCCCAATGCACTGTATATCCTGTGATACTTGCCTCCACTGTTCATGCACTTCCTGGATGACATTGAAGAAGTGATGACAGAATACCTACGGGTTATTCTCAAAAAAAAAAAAAAAAAAGGTGATGACAGAAGCGCGTTACGCGCACGCAAACAGAGAAGAGAAAGAGCAAAGGTTTGTACAGCGTCATACAGTTTTTCCTGTGGCGAGTAATTTTTGAACTCAATTTAGATTTTTACATAATTGACAACATGAAACAAATGCATAATATCTAAATTTGTAACTAATGGTTGAGATTGAGGTGTACTTTTGATGAGCGGCTGAGATTTACTCAATGAACGGCCCAGATCCTCTCTGGACAGATAGATGTTTGGATGCCAAAAAATTCAACGTGATATTAGTAGTGCTGTATTAGTAGTGCTGATGATGATGATTCTTTGTTTCATCCAACTCTTAAAGAAGACTCCTACAATCGAATTGAATAAATACGGACCGCAAAGTTGTGGACCTCATTGTCCAATATCTGAAAGGATACTTATTCTGAAGACTCTTGGTGTTATGGGTCCCGAATCCCTAGAATTACTCAAATTTGAGTTTAGATATAGACTGTCCGATCAGAATTCAGACCAATTCAGTTCATATCCATGTGCATAATGAATAGGATTCTTCAATATTTATGTAGGTTCTGATCGAACGGTCATTATCCAAAAAGTTTTGAGTTATTCACGGAATTTGAATTTGCGTCGTGATGCATCTCTCTGTCTTGCTTGCTTGCTGACAAATTATTTAGAACTCAGGGATCAGATACTTAAATAGTAGAATAAAGGATTTTTTGAATATCGAGTTACCGGTTATGGTTTACTTGTTGAAAGACTTGAAAAGAGAACGAAAGGGCCCTTAGCTAGGGGTGTAAACGGATAAGGATAATTCGCTCCGTATTCGGAGATTATTCAAATTCAAATTAATGGATACGATAAGAATATATTTTTTGCATATAGTGAAATAATGGCAGAGATACGAATACGGATAATTTCATAAAGGTGAATATCCGTATTCGTATCCACAATTATGTAGATCCAAAATTTGCTTTAAACCGGCTCCGACTTTACTGTTTCGGCTAGAAGTTGTTATATAATTATCTCATATTCATTTCAGTTTTGATTATGGGATAAATGATAATACAATTCGGTTTCCAATTTAATCTATTTTTCACTGGTGACGGTGCTACAATAGTGTTATTTTCTTTCCTTTTTACTTCAATTTCTTCACTCTCCATTGTTTTATATTCAAAACTATAGCCCGTGAATGTAATATTGTTTTAGCTCATGTTTCAAGACAACAACAAAGCACTTTGTATCTTAAAGTATACAACTTAATTTTTCATTTCGTATTTGTATTCGAATCCGTTAACTAATATGCTTTCAGAAACACTTAGGTCGTTGAATTCGTTGACTAATATGTCGAATTGACTATATACACATCCTTTTATCCGTATTGACTAATATAGCACTTCGACCGAAGTGCTACCGATCCAAATTTTAAAAAATCACATTCGAAACTTCAAACTAAGTAAGTAAATTTATTATATATTGAACTTATAGATTACCAATTTTTGCTATTTTTGAAATTTTGTTTACTATTTTTTTATGATTTATGAAATATGGCAAAAAATAACCTAAAATATTGGCAATATTCTTTTATTTTTAGGCCATTTTTTGTCATCTTTTATAAATCATAAAAAATAGTGACAAATTCTAAAAATAGTAAAAATTGGTATTCTGCAAGTTCAATATATAACCAATTTACTGAGCTACTTAGTTCGAACTTTCAAATGCAATTTTTTGAAATTTGGCTCGGTAGCACAAAAAGCATATTAGTCTGTGTGTGTGTGTGTGTGTAATACGTGAATATAGATGGGAAAATAACTAATTTTGATGAGAAAATATCTAAATCATCAAGTTATGATGGACATATATCTAAATTTCTCTTTAAAGTAAAAATGGTGTGGTTAAAGCTTGTTAAGATTTAATCCTGCTCTATAGGAAATTCATGATTTCAATTCCTCCGTGAAAAAACAGTATTGATCATATATTGTTTCTTAGGGTATAGTATACATGATCATATGATCCAATAATGATACAATACCATGATATTTGTTCAAAACATCAAGCAGATCAAGAAAGTAATTATGAACATATTAAGATAATACAAGTATCACACAGCAAAATTGTCCTGCATCTGAGGGTTCACAGGAAACGCTATTCATAAAAAAGAAAACTCTTTCAACCAAATTTGCACAAATGTAACAATTTCAAGCAAAGTTAACACATCATATTAATTTGTGCACCTCAGTTAAGATTGTGCGAGATATTCAGATTATTTTAATCTTTCGATACTGCTCAAATTCCAAAATTAACCAAATTCATTTGCAAGAGCACCAAAATCCTTTAAATAAGCCCTCCATCCATGAAACTAAATTATTCTACCAGAAGTTGTCATATAAGTTACAAGGGAGTAGTACTCTGAGACCAAGTTTCCAGATTTTTTCAAAATACAAAAATAAATACATTGGAAATTAGAAATACCAATTGACAAACATATTTTTTCTATGACCAAACTTGATCTAGATTCTTTCCAAATTGGGAGTCGGACAATCTACTGCCAATCAGCCCTCTCAACTCAACCTCACTTGGGAACCTCTGCTCCATCAACTTAGAGAAAACCTATAGCAATTTAGAATAAAATCATGTCACTAGAACAAAAACCTAGCTGCTATTGACACTAGTGTGACTAGTCAGGAGTATATATAAAAAGGGAGTATCAGTACCAAATACCATTGCCTGCCTATTAACACTTGCTGAATTTTTATTTTTCTTTTAAATGGTTCACAAGTAGCAGCATACCAGCACATACCAACGAGTACAGGATTTGTTCCAGAATACCTGTTCGGTCAAGTGGATAGTATGGCAATTCTGAACAAAGAAACCTAGTAAATAGAAAATAACAATATGAAGAAACTTTGCTATACCAATTCTCCATTGCAGTACACTTCAAATGCACCGGAGCTCTGTAAGAATGATTGGAGAAAGTTACCAAACAGCCAAGTGCTAGCAATCGCACCAAAGCGATTGGCACGTAAAGAGAAGTACCATGCCGGTGGGGCCATACCCAGCCTTGGGAAAATATGATCACCAGCTGTTATTATAGCAACAACCCCCATCTGGACAATCGGGACCGCTTTGCTTAGAAGACGTTTCGGGAGGGCCGGAGGGTAGTTTTCTAAAATCACATCAATGCCAGGGAAGGAAGCTTCTAGCATTTTCTTCATGGTCATGGCATTTCCCCTGATAAATTAGTAATCTATTAAAACCTTTGCATCATTTTAAGCTATGTTGCAATTAACAAATTCTCTTATTATATTCATCTGCTCTAATAAAATTTTACAAACTGCAATATGGTACAAAAAAACTGACTTATAGGAGCAAGAGGCACAGAATTTCAGCTCGATTGTTGTGCCATAACCAACTCCACCAAGATGAGGCTCCTGTTAATTACCAATCACAAGAAAAAAAAGATAAGATCAAAGAAAATCGATTTGAAGATTTCAAACTTGCAATCTTGTATAAAGTTCCAGTAACTATAGAATATTTGGAATTAGCTAACAAGGATTGATAATATCAAGTTATTCGCTTCTGTTGTTTCTAATTATCTGCTCTTAGGTTTCAGCAACTAAAATCCCAACAAAACAAAGAATCACCATTAGATTTATCATAATTATGGAAGGGAAAACGTACGGGAGTAGTGAAGGCGGAATCGGAGGGGTTTTGAAGAACGGGTTCAACCGGCGGCGGGAGGTGGTGGGGGTGGTGGGGGTGGTGTGGGTGGTGGGGGTGGTGGGGGTGGTGATGGTGGTGGGGGTGGTGGTGGTGCGGCGGGCGGTGGAGGGGGTGGTGCGGTGGTGGAGGAGAGAAGATATTGATGAGATCGGAGCAGAGGAGGAATATCGGTAGACCCACTAACAGCATCTGTACCCGATCCATTTTCTTCTGTGTCGCTTGCCTTAATTCTGAATTTCTGATTGCGCAACCGGGAGAGAAGAGAAGACCTTTTCGGCCAATTATATGAATAAACCCTTCTAGTTAGAGAGTTTTTTCCTCAACAAATTTGTAGAATTCACATCCTCTCCAATACCTGATAAGGGAATCTTTTACAATTACTAGATCTGGACCGTTCATTTTAACTTGGAACGAATCTCAAAGCCGAAAATATTGCTGACCTGAATCTCAAACCGTAAAGTGAGGGTAATCCTTTGCAATACCTGAGGATACGAACTCCTGTTCAAGGGGACAAGTGGTCAGTCCGGTTCAAATCTAACTAAACCGATTAAGAACCGAACCGAATAAACCGAAGTAAATTTCGGTTTGTTTGATTCAAATCAAAGTAAACTTATTGGTACTATTATTAACGAAAAGAATACATTGTCATACATAACAATTGAGATTCGGCTTGATTCGGTCCAATTTGGTTTAATGAAATCATTATAATACCAATAAAATTAGAGTCGAGCCAATATAAACCAATCGATTCAATTTAATCAGTTTTGAGAAATCTAAACTGAACCAATCCATTTAAACCGAAATTACTCAAAATTTCAACTAAACCAATCCATTTAAACCGAAATTTGATGTGTTTTTTTTCTCTTTTCTTTAATAAACTAGTCAAGTGCCCGTGCATTGCAACGGGAATTGAAATATTATTTTGATCACTTTATTTGATTTTCTTGCGATCTGTTGGCCTTTAAACACTCAAGAGGACAAACCCAATGTAGATATGATATAAAAATATGAATTAAACAAAGGGCATAGCATTACATGCATGCTGTTACAAAGAAAACCCTATTATCATGCATTTTTTTTTTTTTTTATAAATACTAATGGATGCTTGTACTGAAATTTACAAAGAAAAACTCTATTATGCATGCTTAATTAAATCTCTCTTCATTTTCTTAACCAAACCAGAACAGAGTCTAAGCCCAGTATTTTTTTCTTATTCTCGACTTAGAAGCTGTCCAAACAAATATTATCTAAAATCCACTAAATTAAATTAAAGTCTCAAATCAAAGCACTCAAGATTCATTTCAATTTTAACTTATTTATAACTACTTGCATAGACCCAACCATTTATATTCCCAATTTACCAATTTGATTTCAGTCGAATCCATACCAAGCCAATTATACAAACTTGTGCTTAAGCCCCTCTGACAAGAAGTATTTACCACATATTTCAAATTGATAAAGATAAGGTCTTCTAAAATTTGAAAGTAATTCACAATTCAGTTTATGGAGTTTCTATCAGCAAATATCAAAATCGAAATGCTTTATAACAACAACATATATAACACTGGTACAAGGTCTTGTAAACCAGTACCACCCAATGGAAAAGTGATGTGGTTGAGAGTAGAAATCTATTAAAAAATGACCCTCCAACAACATACCATTTGTTTTTTAAGTAATTGTTGTCTCTGCCGATATTAAGCTAGCTAGTGCCAGTACAAAGTTCCAGTTAGGTTCAGCCTTTCAAGATATACATATCTGAAACACCATACTCAAATCTTATAAAGTTTCTTTGTAACAGTATTTGTTTGACCATGAAAGTCATGTCACAAGCATTTGGGCTATCTAGCGCTGCTATGCATATCTGTGCAATCTCCTCTCTTGAAATCTTGCCCTGCAATTACAGATAATAAAATCTCAAGGTTTTATGGGTGGTGATCTCACAAATATACAATAACCATCCTGTAGAATCATGTATCATATCCTTATACTTCAGAAAATGCTCAAAATCATTCCACCTCCATTTTATTTGTTTTTGTGTCCTCTATTGAATTGTGTGGCTGGATTTCTGATCAGATTTTTTATTTGGATTTCTTATTTGGATTTCAGAATCGTAAACAACTAAATTGGAATCCAAAAGCTACAAACTAAGAATCAACAAAACAAAACCAGTAAAAAAAAATGGAGAAATCAAAAAGAGAAACAAAGGGAAAATACTTTACTCCTGCGACAAATTTGCCTCAAATTACTGATTTTATAATTTCGAGAGGCTTACTGCATGTGTGCTCCGAAAACGACATCTTAGCTAGCAGATGCCGAGGCGAGCAACACGTCGTTGAGGGAGGGTAGCAAGTGGCCGTCTCTCTGAGGAACTCTCGCATCAGAGCCATCGTCGTTCCCCATGGCCGCAAAATGGAAACCTAGAGGCTCCGCCTGATGCGAAATGAAAACCCTAGAGGCGCCATCTTCTCTTTGCTCTCTCTCGCGCGGCATATTGAAAAAGGAGACGGTCGGTCGTTCGAAAAAAAGAAAAGAGACACGTATTCGCATTGGGAAGAAGCGAAGACAGAGGAAATGTATTTTTCTATTTGTTTAAGTGAAGCAATTATCATGTAGTTTTTTATGTGGCGTGTACATTTCAAATTAAATTTAGACTTTTATACGTCTGATAACATGAAACATATGTATAAAATTATGATTTATTTTTAATGGCTGAGATTGAGATTTGTTTTGATGAGTAGCTGAGATCTATAGAATGAACGGCGCAGATTTTCTCTTGACAGATAGAGGATTGGATCCCAAAAAAATTTGTGTGATATTATAGTAGAATTAGACTAATATGACACTAGTGTTATATAAAACTAAATAATATCACCTCTTAAATCCTTAAATCTGCTTTAAGATCTGTAATATCTGCTTTTACTGTTCAAGCACTTCATTTTGTACGGATCTTAAAGTAGATTTAAGAATTTAAGATGTGGTGTTATTTAGTTTTATATAACACTAGTGTCATATTAGCCCAACTCATTATAGTAGTCCTGATGGTTAAATTCGCATCATACTATCTCAAAAATAGAGTTGATCTATAAAAAGTTCGAACCGTTCAAATTTATACTATACGAATTTTAAAGCAACAGTTAATACTACCACGTCAATTCGAAATAGAATATGGCCCGATTTTCAGATAAACTAAAAAAAAAATTTATCTCAGATAATACAGACTCAAATCGGAGCGAATCTACGAGATAAAAATAAGAGTCAATTTTATAGCACATACAGTTTCATATCATATGTATTTTCAAAATAAATATATCATATATAGTTTAAATTGACCCCCAATATTTTTGAAAAATATTTATATCATTAATCTTCGTATTTTCTCAAGAAATAATTTTGTATTGTTGAACCCATTATTGAAACCGAATTTTAGTTACCATTTGAAATAAAAATAAAGAAAATACAGAGTTGAAATAAAACTGGAACAAAAAAATCAGAATAATATCTGTATGCCATCCTGTTGATCGGGTAATTTATTTTTTTCTTTTAATTTCATGTCAACTCGGTATTTTTTTATTTATTCAGATGGCAACTAAAAAATTCGGTTGTTCAAACTTCCGCTTTTGTCGCTTAAACTATTGGTAATGTATTCTCAATTAAGTGACACTTCACTAGTTTTTAATTTATTTACAAAATTAAATATAAATAACTTATTTCTAGCATTTTAGTTTGGTGTATTATTTTGTTTCAGTAAAAATTACATATTAAGTCACTCAACTATTGATGAAATTCTCTCATTTAAGATTTTAAATTTACAATCTCTTATATGAAAGACATTGTCTTTACTACTAGATCAAAAAATAATTTTTATTTTTTTGCATGATGTTGTTTTTTAGTGCACAATTTTCGTTGTTTCAAATCACATTGAACAAATTATTCTCCTGATTGTTGTATTTCCCTCAAATTCAATTCTAAATCCGATTGGAGAGTGGAAGGGAGGATTCCGATTAGACCCGAATTGCAATTTCATAATCTGTGATGCAAATATCTATTCTTTTAATAAACATGTAGATATTATGATTCGTTAATGGTTGTGAATAAAAGATAAAATTTCAGATTGATTATTAGTCCTCCAATTAAATAGTCTGCTTTCTTTTGATAATGTGCATCTTTTTTTATGTTTTTGTAAGTGTAGGAATCTAAATTAATTTAGATACGTAGTAGCCACAAGTCTATTTAGTTTGCCTTTTTTTGTCTAGATTTCTGTTACACCCCAAACCGAGAATTTCATATTAAGACATGGTTAATCCTCGCCTCGTGTCTATTAACTCAATAAACACGCAAGGCTTAACAAATATAAATAATTAAATAAATGCAGAAGTGTGAATAATATGAATAGAAGCACAAGTCATAGAATCCGTAAATAAACATACAAATATAAATGTCCATACAACCCACATCATAATAAAGTATAACACCAGAAAGTGACACATGATCTAACGAATCTGGTGCATGGAGCAAAAGCACTAGTACCTGTATATCTTGTCTAAAGGTCCTATAAATAAAGTCAAAATGCGTGACATCGGTATAGACTATCTCTGAGTACTTTGCGCACGGTATTTTCACCACCCGCACAATGAGCTGGGTTTGTTCATGCAATTTGAAAGGTTTTTCAATCTTTCAATTGGCTTTTTGACTACCAATACTAGAGTGTTTTAGGTACAAAAATATATTTGTTTCCTATACTACCTCGCATTTGAAATATCTCAAAGACCCCACTAAATTAATAATAATATAATAAAATACCCTATTTTACATTAATAGTTTTGATTAATTTGACATAAATTCTCACAGGTTATTTATAGTGTTTTAACGATTTTATTCATTTTTACGTTTAATTCATTTAAGTTAAAAGTTTTAATTGGTTTCAATTTATTAAAATTGTTAATTACTAATAATTAATTATGATTTATAATTAATTAATCATCTTTAAATTTCATGTTATAACAATTTCTTTCTATTCTCTAAATGTCTTTTAAGAAACTTTTGAATTAATCAGTTATGTTTTCATTTATTTATTTTTGTATCATATAAGAAATGTTGTTTGCCATTTAATGATCTCGTTTAATTAAACATAATTTTATTATTTATTTAAGATACACAAGTGCATATAAATATAATCCATATAACTTTAACAAAAGTCATAATATGACAACAATAACTAATACAACTTATTTTAATGATTTTTTTTTTCTCTTATTTCCCCATTAACCAACATAAATAAATAAATAAAACTCTTGTATTTATCAGTAAAAAAAAAATCTCATAAGTATGTCATTAAAAAATGAGATTTACATTTATGAAAATATGTTGGTCTATTTTTTAATTGCTGAATAGTTATTATTTGTATTGATAATTTTTTTATAAAAATATGTTATTTTGTATGAAATTTTTATTCTCTTATATTATGTTTCAATTGCAACACACAGGTACAGTATTAGTAATTCCATGATCAATGCATCGTAAAAAGTTTGATGAGACAAGTGCTACACAAAGTTTTATACATTGTAGTTTTACTTCTGCGATCACTCATTTACCTTTAATTATTATAAATTGATTTTAATTTTGTAATCTATTATCAGCTGGAATTTTATGGAGACAATGAGATAAATTATTTTGGAGGTACATTAATCATTTTGAAGGATGAGGAGGGTTCAAATGTCTTCATTTTTTGTGTCTTCATCATGCCTCTATTTTTAAAAACTTTAATAATTCAAAATTTAAAACTTAAAAGTCAAAATAAAACCGTTAGATATGATTTACATTATTTTATCTATGCACGTGTAAAAAATTATGACATTTTAATTTATTTTGATTGTCATCAAGAACTTGTAAAAAATGTACTAATGTGGATGATTTATAGACATTGAATTTTTAACCTATTGGTTCATATAAAAGCAAAATTGAAATGTCATAATTTTTTATGAGCTCATAGAGAAAATAACATAGATCAGATCTAACGATTTTATTGTGACTTTTAAATTTTAAGTTATAAGTTATTAAAATTTTTAAAAATAAAAACACAACGAAAATATAAAAATTGAAGACATTTGAATCCTCTTGAACAATTTAGATCAATATGAAAGAAATCAAATAAAATTAGCATCGGAAAAAAGAGAGCTACAGTACATTAGTACTTGAGCACATGAATGTAATAGCGCAATGAACAGATGCAGTGCGTTGTAATGTACTTGAGGGGCATTATGACTAGTTCGGGCCCACTGTGTCGTTACTATATTTGATGAAGTACATTGCAATACAGTACACTTTTTTGTTCTTATTTTTTTCTTTAAAGTTGAAAGTTAAACTATTTAACTCACTGTAAGTGAGTCTATGGTACTATGCATATTATGATTTGGTTTGTGTTATATTTTAATATTTGAATTTTTAAAATTCTAACGGTCGATCCGAACTGTTCATCTTGTTCTCCATATTAATGTGTGTTTGGAAACTAAATTTTATATTTTTTGAAATTATTTTATTATTTTTTTAGATTTATTGAAAATCACTGTTTTTGGATGGTCCAGAATTTTCAGATCAAGTGATTTTCTAAATATCTAAAAAAAATAAAAATTCAAAAAATGTCAAATTTGGTCTCCAAACACATATTAATATGGAGAATAAGATGAACAGTTCGGATCGACCATTAAGATTTTGAAAACTCAAATATTAAACCGTAGCACGAACCAACCCGTGATATACATAGTACCATAGACTCACTCTTTTAACTTTTTAATATTTATAAAAAGAAATATTTCAAACATATAATTTCTCATACGGATGGCATTAGTTTTGTTAACTATTTAATAGCTTACTTTTGTAATCGTATGAGGAAGATATCTTAAGACAATGCCGTAGTACTTAGCAACCTCTATAATTTAAAAAAAAAATTACCATGTGTATAGAAATTTTACATTTTCTTAATATTTTATATAATTCAGTCTCTCTCATGAAAATTTTTATAAAATATTAAATGTGGTTTTGTAGCGTAGTGATTAGAATTGTATTTTGTGATTTTAGAGACATGTAATCAAATTTTCGGGGATCACACATTTGCATTCATACGTGTGTATTTTATATTTCAGGTTTTCAATCCAATTTTTTTTGGTTTTGTCCATTCATACGAGGTGTCTTTCACCTATTTTGTCTGAAATTTGATCCTATTTATTTTTAGCACGTAAGATATATATATAGAGAGAGAGAATAAGAAAAGCCCTTGGCAGCCACTGCCAAGTTTTTCAAAAAGAGAGAGAATAAGAAAAGATATCAAAGAGAATAAATACTGAAAAAACACCACCAGTTGTCTGTTTTTTACTCAATTTGGAGGGGAATGGAAATGCCTTACTATTGAAACGCTAACTCAAGAATAATGAAGAATAGTTAATTTTTGATTGAATTAGTAAAATGATGAGATAACTCGTATAAGATAAACAAATAATAGTGAGTAACTCTCTTTATTCAAATACTGAATAACTCAAATAAATAGTGTCATTTTCGAGTTAATGTTGTTATTGCTCCATCCAAACGCAACCATAGGGTTATCTCATGATGAAATAGTGAGATATGTTTAATATATTGTCTGATACATGTTTGAGACTGTTGTTCGTACAATAATCTTTTACGTCTATTTGACTAATTTGCAAAAACATACAATTATTGAATTTTACGATTTCTTCTATTTTGAGAATATGTAGGTCCAAGAAGAGTAAGAACTGTTGAATAATAAGCTTGGACTGAAGAAATCATGAAGACCTTTATCAAGAATACATATTGTAAAATCAAATGCTTGGTAAAGTATGTGTGAGGTTGATTAAATTGAGATAAAACGTTATGAACGTTTTTAAAACGTTGGTAACGTTTTATAATAATCAGAAGCCTCAAAAGAATCAAGTTATAACGTTATAACGTTATACAACCGTTATAACGTTTGTAAAACGTTAGAACGGTTATAAAACGTTATGTAACGTTTTCTAAGCTGTCAGAGAATTAAAACCCTAAATCGTATTTGAATAAAACGTTGGTAACGTTTTATGTCAAACAGCTCATTTTTGAGCTACCACTATAAATAGACTGAAGGGATCACTTTCAAATCTATCTCAGCCGACCCTAATCATTTCTAAAGCGATTTTCTGAGAGCTTAGCCTACTCCATTGTTGTGAGAGCTTAAAACTTCAAAATCCCTCAAGCAACCTCAAACCTACTTCACTAATCTTGATCTAGATTAGGTTAGAGTAATCTATTGAGTGTTTCTCTTGTTCTTGAGTAGCTTGTGTGACTTCCCTTGTTTGTAAGGGCTTGCCGGCTCAAACCTCGAGTTGCTCGTGTGACTTCCCTTGGTTGTAAGGGCTCGCCGGCACTCATCTCTCGTTGGTCGTGACTTCCCATTTTGTAAGGGCTCACGGTTCACAATTGTAATCCTTTCATATTGGGTAATAGAAAGGCGCACCTAGAAAGAGGTTGCGACGCCCCAGAGACGTAGGCCATTGTTTTGCCGAACTCCGTTATCATTCCGCGTGTCAATTTCTCTAAACTCATCTATTTACTTTCAATTACAATTTAATTTCAGTTTTTGAGCAATTAGAGGTGCCCCTAAGTGTAACAGAGACATCTTTCACTTAGAAATTTTCTGAGTTTTTTCGTTGGGCATGATGCATGCTTGGCGAATTGGAATACCCCTAAAGTAACCCAGAAGTTTGAGTTTGGATTCAGATTGTCCGGTCAAAATATGTACAAATATAAAGGAGGTCATGAGAATATTTTTTAAGGGTCATGTGAACTTTGCATTTGGTCAAATTAGTTGAAATTCTGATCGGATAGTCTGGATTCAAACTCAAAATTTTAAGTTACTTTATGAAAGCTTAACACATGCTTAGCTTGGATGAGCTCAAATCGTAAAATAAATTTAAAAAAAAAAATGCACGATAAAAATGATATTACTCTGCAATATAATTTGCAAGCACTCAATTTGTAACGAGTAGAATTATGGTGTTTTTAAACTTTTTAAAAAAAATTGACGAGCTTAATTTCAAAATCTATTGAATTGCTTCAAATAATAAATTCAAATTGTTGATCTACTTTATGAGCAATAGGTTTATATGTAAAATTTATAATTTTGTAGAAAGTCAAGTGATTAAAAAAATTGAGAAGGTTTGTGCATTAATTTTTTATTATATTTTTATTGCTCGATTTTGTGCTCAATTAATTTCAAATTTATAATTTTGTATGTAAACACATCACTAGCAAAATAAATTGATTTTAACAATTTAAATTCGTTATTTGAAATCATTCAACAAATTTTCAAGTTAAGCTTGCCAGAAAACTTGCTGATAACATCTTCATTCTAGTCACATTTTTAACAATAACAAACCACGCAATTTTGTAGTAATCAAATCTTAGAGCATTTACATCTTTGATATTATGAGAGTTTCTAATATGATGTGGTAATTTCTAACTCAATTTCAGAGATGTGTGAGAGTTTCGTATTTATAAATTATGTAACAAAGTTTCTTATTAAGAGACTGTTTATAAACTTCACACTGGCCAAATAATCGGCTCAAACTATTTGTCATTTTAATTTATTGCTGACATAGCTCAATAGAAACTCTAAAATTAATTTCAAAAATGTAAGAGTTAGAAATTTTAAAGACCTTAATTTTTAAAAATTAACAATTATTTAGAAATTATTTTTTTTAGATGTAGATGCTGATAACCGTTTATATTATTGGGATTGCACGCCCATATTTTCATCAAGTAAAAAAAAATGCACCGATTTGGATTAAAATTAATTATGTATAAATCATAATCATAAATTCATAATCAATGAAAAGCGTTTGATGATGTAGAATATAATGTACAGGGACACTTTTAACTTTTGCAGAGCAAAGCCAACAAACTTGGATATACAAAGGAGATGTTCCACAGTCGCTAAAAAACATAGACAATAAAATCTAACTCACCAAATATTGTTTCTGGTTGAGATAATTTAAGCAATCAAGGTCACTAATTAATCCAAAGAAAAAGTTGGTGAATTGGTGGCGCAATTAGTTGAAAAATCATTTACGTAATGCAAAAGACTGCTCCAGATTTATTAAATCTCTGGATGGATGGGATTAGAGTGGGAACAATTGCATGGCGGAGCCGGTTCTATTACGGGACGGTACGGCACGGTATGTGTCCTGATTCGTGTGTTCTGTGTCGTGATCATCTTTTGAGATTTTGGCACGGCACGGCACGTCACATGAAAAATCTAGTTATGACACGGCACGTAGTCATGCGAATGACATGTAATTAAGATAATTAGATATTAATTAAATAGTGAATCTTGAATAAACTAACTTGAATTATAATTAAATGGTTATGCGAGTCACGTAAGGCACGTTTGGGCACGGCGTGACCCACGTTGTGTGATCATTCGCGTGCTGTAACCATCCCTTGATATTTTAGCCACGACATGAGATCAAAGTCACGACACGGCACGACATCCCGCGTTTTTTCCACTCTAGATGGGATAACTATTTTTTTTATTGAAGAGCTTTGATACATCCATGTTTGATTGCAATTTTAGAATAACTAAAAAAGTAAATTTAGCAGTTGTTTCATTAAAATAGCTTGTTTCAACTATTTGTAATAATAAGAAAAAGAAACTAGTAGTTATTCTAATTATTATAAATAGCAAAAATGTTATTTAGATATATATTGCTATTCTAAATAACTCTTATTCTCAAATAGTTTTTATTCTTAATACATCCAAACATACTCAAGAATTAAATATACGTCTCTTTGGAAAAAGAAAAAAGAAAAAAAAAAGTCACCCCATTACACTAAATTTGCAGTTCGATGGAATGGTTCCTAAGATGAAAAAAAAAACAAGCATGGAGTTGCTACCCATGATTTGGGGAAAAAAATGTTGGAGAAAAGTAAAGAAATAAAGGCAAAAACGAATGATGAACCTCCAAAAGAAAGAGACTAGTTGAGACAAGGTTTTGACTGGAAACAAGCTTTAGAGAGATTTATACGAGAATTAATTATACCGAGTATGATTGAAACAACTTGGACTTTGTCACTTCCTTGCACAACAAGTTTTTCTTTTGGACTTGGTATTAATTGGATGGTGTGTTCATACTTGCTCAAGTTTTTCTTTTCTCACTTCCTTGTTATTAATCCGGCACTTGAAAATACATTGACAAATGAATAGTTTGGATTCGATTCAGCGGAGTCAAAAATTCATGATTTGAATATAATTCGGATATAATTCGAAAATGATTCGGTACAATAAGAAGACAAAAAAAGAAAAAAAAAAACTATTTGTGTTTTTCTCGCAAATAATTTGTGATTCGCGTTTTTTTGTATTTTATTCGAAGTTCAATTCAAAACATAAAAAATATAAATAAAATGCAAATTATTTGTGAATTTATCATGTATATTATTACTATGCTTTGAAACAATCATCGGACTCGTCAAACTCATTTTTTTTATATTTTAAAGAAATGGAAGTTTCCTTAAAAAAAATAGATGTCTTTAAAATGTACATAAGAATTCATCATCTGAATTTTAAATTCGTGATCTTTTACACAGAGAATATTAGTTTTTCACCACTATATCAAAATATAATTCTAAATTAATTATCCTTATACAGTCAAATGCCAATCGGAAATCCGACCTTAGATTTTAAATCAAATGTAATAATACAATTAATAATTTTGTAAAGAACTATTTAGTAGTAAATACAAAAGAGTTGGACCAAAATTGCTTGTTTTTAATAATAATTGGCATCCTTAATCTTTACTGATTAATTCATGATATGATGTATCTAATGATCATAAAATTGTATCTAGCTTAGCATCTAAGATAACAGTTTTTATACAAGTCGTAAACTCAAAATCGGACAACATTAAAATAAATTAAAAAACTTTGACTCTAATTTCATGTTTAAAAAAAAAGAATCTAACTAACATTTTCTTATAAAAATTACAGAGTTATCACCTGACAAAAGCTCAATGTAAGGTGAAACATCAGTGTCTTCTATGTGTGTGTGTGTGTGTATTTTGTGCCGTGTTCAATAATTCAAGAAGCATCGCTCCATATTTCGCTTTCCAAAAGCTTTTTTTTTTTTTTTTTTAATTCGAACTTTGAAGGTTGGAATTGACAAATAACCATTCGTCTACAAATCAAGTTTGAATATTTGTTCTACTAGAAGACGTTGACAAATAATCGCGCCTATCCTTGCAGACTTTCAATCATGAGCAAAAAGAATTATGACCATTAAGGAGTTATTTTCAAAAAAAAAAAAAATGAGGATAAATTTACAATAACTAGGGCTATGTACAAAATAGCTCAAATTCATAGCTCGCTTATAGCTTGCTTGCTTTAACTCAAATCAGTTCCAACTCGAATTGGCTGACTCGTTTAATAAATGAATTGAATTTGAGTATACCCCAACTTGCTCATTAATAACTCGAGTTACAATAAATTTTATGCCCTTTTAAATAACTCCTAAGTTGTTGTTTGAATTTTATAATTTGTTAGTTGTCTTATTATTTATTTTTAAATAGTTTGTGTTTAGATAAACACTTATTAAATCATTTAAATTATTTGTGTTTAGATAAACTCTTATTAGTATATAACTATAACTAAGAAAATTAACTGGTTAAACGAGTTATAAATGAGTTGTGAGCCAATTTGAGTTGGCTTTATAGCATGTTATTGATATCCCAACTCGAGTTGACTCGCTCATTTACTAAATGAGCTGAGCATGAGTTAGAGGTAACTCGCTCAAACTTAGCTCATTTATAGCCCTAACAATAACTATCATATTTTTACATATTATCCTCTAAAATAAATATTAATTCATGGAAATTTAAGGATGAATAGGAAACAATTGACTCTCATTCATTACATCTGATTTTATCACTGGTCGACTTTCTTATCTTCTAACAACAACAGGGTATGACTGACAAAAAAAATGGTAGCTTGTGCACAATTCAAGCTTTACTTGGCTCGGATCGTTCACAGAAATACATAAATAGATTAAATATATATATATATATATATATATATATATATATATATATATATATATATATATATATATATTAGAAGAAGGAAACGGAGAATCTGAAAATTTCAAACTATTTTGTTTAGACAATTTTCATTTAGGAGCTGCATATCATGTGTATTATTAAACGAAATTGCGTGGTCGGTTTTATATTTTAATATGCATGTGTGTGTAAGAATAATAATAATTTATTTGAATAAAATATATTTGCTTACCATTTATCCATCTAATATAATATCAATATAAATCGCTATAAAGTTCAACAACCATAGATACTTTTAGATACTTTTAGTACAAGATTATTCAAGCAAGACTAATTATATATACTTCATTTTACAACCATAGTTTGAACAATCACATGACATAACTCAAAATAATTATAATGCGATAAGATAACACCACTATATATAAATTTACATGCATAAAGCTTCAATGGAACCTGAGGAGGTAGTAGCCTTCTCCCCAAAAAGATATACTGCGAAACAATTACATGCTGTAACTCATGAACAAATAATGAGTCTCGCTAGTATAATATTAGTGTCATTTTGGTCTATATAACACCAATTTTAAAATCTATCGAATCGATTTTAAAAGATGAATCCAAACCGTTCAAACCGATCTACCTTATTAGTTGTGCGTTTATATCAAAATTTATATTTTTTTTGAATTTATTTAGTATTAAGTCAAGCGGTCAAATGTGTGAGTTTTTAAGTTTAATTTAATACATTCATTTTTCAATATTTTTACTACTTGATTTGATACTAAAATAACTCGAAAATATAAAAAAATATAAAAAAATTGTATGTAAATGCATCACTCATAAAGTAAATAGGTTTGAACAGTTTAGATTAATCATTTGAAGTCTATTCAACTGATTTTGAAGTTAGTGGCATATGACACCGATGTTATATTAACCGGACTCACAAATAATACTAAAAATATAATGAGGCTATAGTACCTTTAAAGCGCATATAAATCTGTATTATTAAATTTTTATTTTTATTTTTAAATTTCAAACAACAAATCTAAACCACTCAACATGATATACAAATATATTTAGAAACCTGATTTGCTTGTTATTTTTTAGATTTTTTACTATTTTTAAGATAGGTTGAATACTAATTTGAATAGTTTAGAATTTTTAAATTAGAGAATTTTCTACTTATTTTTAAAAAATAGTACAAAAATTCTAAAAGATGTAGAATTTGATTTTCAAATACATTTTTATATGAAGATAATGTTGAATTGTTCGGATTGATTGTTTAGAATTTGAAACGAAGTAATATATCCATAGTACGAATCAATGTGCGTTTTGCAAAATAGCATAGCCTCACTACTAAAAATATAAATAATAATTTATAGCATGATAATTTAATAATATTATGAGAGATTGTAGAGGGCTCCTAGCAAGAGAAATAAATCTGCCAAGGAATAACAGGAACTTGTTATTCCAATCCTAATTGTTAATATTTATTGAGATTCGTGTATGAAAATTACACATGGAAAAATTTAATAATTGAAATAGAAATAACATGTTCCTGTTTTTCTCAAGAAATAATAACGGATTTATTTCCCATTGCAAGAGATATATTTTAAAACAATTACATATCACAACTAAAAACACAAATATTGCTAGAATATTAATAACAACTGTGTTATGATAAGATAATAATATTACAATAAATGCATGACAGAGTTTCGTCAAGATTAGGAAATGCTGCAGGTCCCGCTCTTCCAAAAGATAAGAACTGTAACATTTAATTATGTGTTTTGAGGAAATTTTGCAACAAAATTATTAGCTCTACAGTGAACCTGGATTGGAAGGTTATATTATAGTTTCTCCAATAAAAATAATAATTTAGCAATTGATAGTAACTACGACAAAGACCGTTTCCTGTTTTTCTTTGAAAAATCGAGCTTACCGTTATTAGTAAAAGTTTAAGTTGTCATTCATGATTTAAATGTTTTGGTGTTCACAGTTGTAGGTGTTATCTTTGGAAAGCGTTGGTATCTCCTATTATTCTCCCCTTGTATTTTTCTGCCTCGGGGTCAAAAATTCAGTCTGTCCATAAGTCCATTTATTCCCCCTTCACAGGGTCGTTCTGTGGCACATTCCATATAACCAATTGTCCAGTGTATCACTGTTAAGGTGGTTGTTACTCCGAATACCTTTCAATAATAGTTAACTGATAACTACCCGTCACGACATGATCACACACACATTTGTGTAGCAGTGTTAAACAGGGAAGTTACTCTGCTTCCAGTCAGTAATTGATCCTCTCAAATTCAGTCTTCTATACGCTCATAACTCTGTAGAATTATTTATAACAAGTTAATTTAAATGTGTTACATACCCGCTTCATAGATTACCAAAGATTAAAAAATAATACAGATTAGATATTCCCCGTAGAAGACGACCTCGTTAAACATCTCCAGAGAAAAACCTCTCCCATTATTCCGTCCTGCTGTTACCCGACAAAGGTCTCAGCTTTTCTTCTCCTCTCCCTTCCTCCCTCCCTCCCTCCCTCCCTCCCTCAAATCAAGCCCCCAGACACTAATGTGAAACCCTACCTCCGTCGCAGGTAGCTAGGGTTTCTCTTCACTGCCAGTGCCAGATCTCCCTTCCAAACCCTAATGGGGAACTGCTGTCGCTCTCCGGCCGCGGCCGCGCGAGAAGACGTCCATACCAAGACCAAGCCGAAGCAGAAGCCCCACCAGCCCCACCACAACGGCCACAACCACGGGGGACCTACCAGCAAGAGACTCACTGTTCTCTCCTCCCACACAGCCGCTCCGATTGGAATCGACGAGAAGTACATCCTCGACCGAGAGCTCGGGCGTGGCGAGTTTGGTATTACCTACCTATGCATCGACCGAGAATCTCGTGAACTCCTCGCGTGCAAGTCGATCTCTAAAAGAAAGCTTCGTACAGCTGTAGATGTAGAGGATGTGAGGAGAGAGGTCGCAATAATGCGTCATTTGCCTAAGAGCTCGAGTATCGTCACCTTGAAGGAGGCATGTGAGGATGAAGGTGCAGTGCATCTGGTAATGGAGCTGTGTGAAGGAGGTGAGCTGTTTGATCGGATCGTGGCAAGGGGGCATTACACAGAGAGAGCGGCGGCAGGAGTCACTCGAACTATAGTGGAGGTGGTGCAGCTTTGTCACAAGCATGGTGTGATCCATAGAGATCTCAAGCCGGAGAACTTTCTCTTTGCAAATAAGAAGGAGAATTCACCTCTTAAGGCAATTGACTTTGGGCTCTCCATATTTTTCAAGCCTGGTATGTTTTTTCTTTTATTTCTAAGAACTTTGGATTTTCTATCTGGTGGGAATTTTTGACGAATCTTAGCTTCAGTTCGACCATTCAGTGCTCAAATTGTTTTGGGGGGTAAATAGTAAAAGTTTGGCTTTGTTTATTTATAGGTTTTGAGATTTTGAAAATTGGGGTTAGATTACCCAAATTGATATGGTCAGTCCAGTGTACTGATAGATTTGGTTAGAAATTAGGATCATAGTCGGTTAACATATTGAGGCACTGTGGTAAATTTTACTGAATGAAATGCTAACCTAGGAGTGTAGTTATTAATACTAACATATTTGGAAGTTTTGGTCATGTTCAAACTATCTCATTGACAAACTAAATGAATAGTAATTATTGATGGACTTTCTTAATATGGCAGGATTGATATAATTAGATAAATGTTTCTTTATATTCGTGACTCTATGAGTTAGGTAAATATGTTTTTTTTGTCCCTACTTGTTGCTAATTTTAGTGATTTTGTAATGTCAGTAATTCAATATAGATCATGTCCTTTCAATTTGTTTTTAAGTTTGTACTTAATTTAATATTATTCCCCTCCAGACCAATATGCCAAGTTGAAATAGAAAATTCAAGCATGTTTTATGTTCATTTGGTGGTGATTTGTGATAATGGTGCCCAACACATTAAAGCTTATTAAACTCTCTTCTTTTCATTAATGTGCTATAATTTTCAAGTTTTGGTGGTCAAATATGGAACAAATTAAATTTTTTGGCTTGGGTTGGCATATGTTGTATTAAACATGGAAGTGAAAGTGTGGATTCAGCTAGCTCACATATTCTTATTCTCCGCCTTAGTGACTTGTTATTATATGCCATCCTTTTTCCTTATTTATTCTAGACATATTGTATTAAAAATAGTAAACCACATTGTGGATTCAGTTGGTACATTTATCTAAGTAAAGTCTGGTTTAGTATCAAAATTAACATCTGGTTACTTCTATCGGGAACATTATCCAGACCCGATTGAAACCTGAATCATAATAAATTCTGAGCAGTCAACTTGAGTTCAAGTACCACTATATATTCTTGTTTGGTAAGTTTTTCTTTGAAATGTAGGTGAAAGGTTCTCTGAGATAGTTGGAAGCCCCTACTACATGGCCCCTGAGGTTCTAAAACGAAACTACGGACCAGAAATCGACATATGGAGTGCTGGTGTCATTCTTTATATACTTTTGTGCGGTGTGCCTCCATTTTGGGCAGGTGTGTTATACAAAGCAAATCTATGTTGCATAGTCTGTGATGAATTTGGATATAAATTGGATGCATAAACTGTTTAATGACAATTTTGTATTGTTTGGTGATATTGTAGAGACCGAGCAAGGTGTTGCACAAGCTATCCTCAGAGGGAACATAGATTTTAAAAGGGAACCTTGGCCCAATGTGTCAGAGAATGCTAAAGACTTGGTTCGCCGAATGTTGGAACCTGATCCAAAACTTAGACTAACTGCTAAGCAAGTTCTCGGTATGTGCCTTCCTTACTATTGTTTAGCATTAAAATATTAGTTGTTTATTTTAGAGTAAGAACCTCATGTCGGGGGCTTTATAACCATCTTATGCAGAGCATACATGGCTACAAAATGCAAAGAAAGCTCCAAATGTGCCTCTTGGAGATGTTGTCAAGTCAAGGCTCAAACAATTCTCACGCATGAATCGATTTAAGAGGAGAGCTTTACGGGTCAGTCCCTTTTCTCTTATTTATAGAATAATTACATTTTGTGTTAATGATCTCATATGAATCCATACACAGATATTGTTTCTATATTTCTGAAAAATGGTAAGGATCACATGTACCTCTCTGAAGGCTGGTAAATATTATAAATTTCCCTTCTCCAGTTTCTTCGGAAAGTGCCTTAATTATTCGGATATTCTTCCTTGCATAGCGGGAGGGGGGGGGGTGGGGTTGTTGGACATGGAGGGTACCTTTCTATTTTTGTAAGGTAGCATAATGGTGTACATCCGAGATTAGGTTATGATAACATTTCTGATTATGAGTGGGTTA
Organism: Carex pumila; assembly: GCA_033356055.1. Taxonomy (NCBI): domain Eukaryota; kingdom Viridiplantae; phylum Streptophyta; class Magnoliopsida; order Poales; family Cyperaceae; genus Carex; species Carex pumila. The sequence goes on from JARJHM010000937.1 coordinate 73,098, forward strand.
TCCTTGTTAGTTGCAGTTGTGCTGCAGTATGCTTACAGTTACCTTTTTACTGATATTTTGTTTATTGTTTTAGGTTATTGCGGATCACTTGTCAGCTGAGGAAGTGGAGGATATAAAGGATATGTTCAAGTTGATGGATACCAACAATGATGGCATTGTAACATATGAAGAGCTGAAGAATGGCCTCCAAAAATTTGGTTCTCACCTTGCAGAGTCTGAGGTTCAAATGCTAATTGAGGCTGTGAGTGCTATATTATTCTTTTATTTGTTTTCGAACAAAAGGTTGCCCTGAACCCCCAAATTTATGCCTGTTTCATTGAAAATTTAGGTTTCGCTTTTCATGGAAAGTACTTTTCTGGTTTTAGTCACATTTTTTAATTGGTGTATTATTTGCCTATGATTGCAAAAACTTGCAAAAACATAAAAATTGCTGAAACAGCTTCAATCATTTAGAAAGGAATTTTTAATATATAGCTAATTTTTAACCAAACTCGGTGAACTACTAGTGCCATTTTAGTTACCAAATTACCCAGAGTAGTAATTGGAGGGTATTTTGATTGTGAACAGGTGGATACAAACGGAAAGGGGAGTCTGGATTATGGGGAGTTCTTGGCGGTGTCACTTCATCTACAAAGGATGGCAAATGACGACCACCTGCGGCGTGCCTTCTCCTACTTTGACAAGGATGGCAATGGCTTCATTGAACCAGAGGAGCTGAAGGTCGCGCTTGCCGAGGACGGCACTGCAGTTGATACCATGGATGTCGTTAATGATATTTTGCAAGAGGTTGATACCGACAAGGTGAACATCTCCCTCCCTTTCCAACTTCTCTATCACAAAACCAACTCTGATGGTGGTTATTTTGTCAGTTGAGGTTATACATATTAATTCTGGTCTAAAATTGGCCTTAAATATATATATCGATTTTTTTAGCTTGTTGATCAAACAAAAATTTAAATTTCCTATTATAATGTGTTCTGTTTAACTTTGCAGCATCCTGACCCACCACTATCTTCCTCTGTCCTTCATATATAAATAAATTTGTATTAAAGTTAGGCTATTTTACAATCAACAAAATACAAATGGTCTAAAATATGTTTTCTCATGTCCGGGTGGTCAATCCAAGCTGCTCAATATGTTCTACATATTAAAATCCTGTCGAGTACCTAATTTAAATATTTTTAGAACTTGTTATTACTTTTTTCAGATTTTTGAAAGATGGGCCTAAAATAATAGAAATAAAGTTGTTTTCGTATTAAAGAGGATCACCTTTCATATAACTAAAAAAAAAATTGTAAACAAATTAAAAAAATACTAAATTTGGTTTCCTGTAAGATTTTAATATGTAGATTCACATAGAGTGGTTTGAATCCACCATTCAGATATGCAAATGCATACGTTTAAGCCATATGTACTTTGATCATAGTACAAATGTTTATACTATTGCCCAACTCCTTGTATTGAATCATTAGTTTATCAATCAAATATTGTATTTATCGTTTATTATATAGGATGGGAAAATTAGCTACGATGAATTTGTGGCGATGATGAAAACGGGAACAGACTGGAGAAAGGCGTCACGACACTACTCTAGGGGCAGATTTAACAGTCTCAGCATGACCCTCATCAAGGATGGGTCTCTAAAGCTGGGTGAGTCTGTGGTGGGCCCACCTACCTCCATGCCTCAGTGAAGTTCTCTTCTTTTCTTTCACCTCATGATCATTATTTGGGCGGGGGGGTTCTTTAGATTAGGTTTTGAGAACCCTGCAACCTTGATTCAGCTTACCTTACCATTGTGTTGTAATTAGTTTCATTTTAGCATTATCAAGGGGATAATTTGTCTGACTTCCCACGTGAGCATGTTGGTTTAATTTTTGTTGCTTTGGTGTTGTTTGTACACCGAGTGCTTAGGGTTGTACAACGCATGTTGGGTTTTTGTTGTAATTTCTCTCTAATGTACTGTTTTGCTTAAGTGTGTTCAGTGCTTAATTTAATTGAATTGTTATCGATATTAATTTGCTCTTATGTTAAACAAGTTTGTTCTACTTAGTAATTAAGCTCATCTTTAGATAAAGCTGTCAATGGATATTCACAATATGATAATCCGATCCATATCTGCATGATTGGATTTGTATATGTCAAATATATTTGTTTGATAGTTAATTGGATTTGAATGTAGATTTATTTATTTAATATGTTGTTTTTGATGAACTATGTTGTTGATTTCGTACTGGATCTTGTGGGATCTGAACTCTTAAATTCATCAAGAATCCGATAAAAATATCTAACATACTGACTATTATTCTTAGCCCTTCAAGAGTACAAATCATAATGTTCATAGCAAGTAAATTGATATTAAGTCATATAATTTAGTATTTTCCAAGTTGGCGTTCTTAAAAGTCTTTTATAATGCAAAATAATAATATGATTATTCATGTCTATTTTATTATTTTACAATTTCCAAATATAACTTGTAAGATTGAAAATTATCTAAAATATAACTTGTAGGTTGTTTGAATTCATTAATTCTTATTGGATGTGGATAAGGATGTATGGCCTGAAAATTCTTTGGAATTTGGATTCGAATCTTTGCTATTATTCTTTTAGTTTTAGATGGTACACGAGCTTGAATCATTAAAAGATGCAATTGAGCGTTACGTTATATAGTTTTATATTGAATCAATCATTATGGAGCTCATTTAATTGAAAAGTATACATTAAGATCATAAAAGGTTGTGAAAAAGCTGCATGCACCACCATAATAAATCTCATGAGAGATGATTATTGATTGACTAACGATAACTTGTACGGTAAATTTGTTTTAGTCGTCTCAAATTATACTTTCTTTTCATTCATCTTAGTTCACTTTCTGAAGTGATAGTGCCATTTTAAAGATATTATTCTCTAGTAATTAATGTAGGAAAAGAAATTGTTCTAACACCTATGTTCTTTACTCATATACACCAAAAAAAATGTTCATACTTAATATTAATATTGTTAAGTGTACCTAATATACAAAGTATTCACTATTTATCCCTTTTTGAATGATAATATAAAAGTTTTAAGTGAATAATTTGTCAAATAAGTAACAATATAATTTTTAGAATGTTTATTCTAATAACATAAAGTGTAAATAATTTTATTGATAAGTATAAATATTTTTTGCAAAACTAAACACATTTAGACTGCCGACAAGAATAGGCAAGAGAGTACAGTTACCACTGCTTCTATAAAAATGATAATTTATTTACTTAAATAAATAATATTGACATGGAACTTCGCATGAAGATTCCTCAAATTGGGTTATTTTAATTTCACTATCAAGTTCATTTCTGGCCCAATTATAACTCATAATGCTAACATTAGAGCTCAACATAAAAATTAGAGTCCAAAATTGGAAAATATCCCAAGTTTTATTAGGCCCAACATTCACGTGAGAGGAGGATATCGTTTTGTTTCTTTTTTTATTTCTGAAGAAAGAATATCTAAATAGACAGATTAGAATGATCTCACTACCATAAAATGCGTTTTTACTTCACGCTGTGTTTTCATTTTAAAAATTCAAACGATTGATCTGAACCGTTAGTTGTTTAATCCATATTGAAATGTGCTTGGAGACCAAATTTTACATTTTTTGAAATTCTTTTACTATTTATTAAACATTTTTGAAAGTTGCTGTTTTGCTGTGAATAGTAAAAAACAGTAAAATTTTCTAAACTATCAGATCAGCGACTTTCAAAATTGCTTAATAAATAGTAAAAAACTTCCAAAAAATATAAATTTTGGTCTCCAAGCACATTTCAATATGGAGAACAAGTTGAACGGTTCAGATCGACGTTTTGAACTTTAAAATCACAAAATATGAGCGTGAAGTAAAATAGTCGCTTTACTTCGCAACTCATGGTAGCCCATCTCTCTCTCTCTCTGTTACATTCTGAAATTTTAAAACATGATTAAATTGTTAAATCGATCATTTGGCTTAAATAAAAAGTTTAATTAACTTAACGATCGTTCAGAAATTTTTTGACTGACTAAAATGAAACTAAAATTTTGAAATATAAATAATGTATGAAATTATGTATATTAAAATTTAGAGATTTAGAAATAAAATAAAATATAGCACTAGGAATAAAATTATAGTTATTCAGTAAATTAGAAACTTAGAAAATCCGTTACAATTCTTTTTAAGTTTTAGGAAAGAAGAAATTGATTTAATTAGATTCGTGTAAATAAATAAATAAATAAGTGAAGTCCAAATAAGAATATAATTATATGAAATTACTTGTACGAGATAAATTATATAAAAGTTACCAATTTCGTTTATTTGAGAATTTTAAGGATTTGATTTGATATTTATATATATAGACGTAGATACTATCCGATTTCGATTTATTCGAATTCTAAAATTGAATATATATAATTATATAAAAGGAAAATTAAATTATTCGAATCTTAAATTGAGAAATAAATATACGAATTATATGTACAAATATAGTTACAAAAATATTATGAACTTTCGATTCGAATTTATAAAAGAAACAGACTTTAAAACCAATTAAAAGAAACAATGTTTATATTCTGAATTATTTAGACCATTTGATTCATTCAGCACGGATCTTAAATGTTGCAATTTAAAGTTTGGAATTATATCAACCCCTCATCACAACCCAGCACGAATCTCAAAGCAACCCAATTTAAACTCCTCCCTTCTCTCTATTTCTCTCCTCTCCCTCTCTACCCGTGAGACCCCCCCCCCCCCCCCACTTGTGGTGTTGTTGTTGTGTATGTGCTACTGGTATCAGTCGGTACTGGCCCAGTGATACCACTGGTATTGTGCTGAATTTTTGTGTGTATACCAGCCTTTGAACTGGTAGGGACCATATTTCAAACTAAATATATTTAGGGGCCTGAATTGTAAAATATAAGGCCTTATGTAGAGTAGTATAAATTAATAGCCTAAATGTGAAAATGTGAGGTTTTGAATTAATGATCGGCCTATGCATTATAAATGTTATAAATGGACTTTGAGTAAATAGTGAATTGTTAATTAGAGGCGTAAACATTTGCTAAATTATGGGTCTTTAATTAAGCTGAATTGGAATAAAATAATTGATACGTAAATGGGCCAAAGTGAAATAATTGAGTAAATTGGGCCTTTGAATGTTTAATTGGATAAATAAGGTGAATTGGACTTGTAATTTTATAAGCCTTGAAATATTGAAATGAATATGACATGATGTGTATATGTAAATTTGAAATTTAACTTGAATTAAAATGATTATAAATGAGTTGAAAGGTATAAAAGAATTGACGAATTAAAAGACGGCTTTTGGAATTTAAGTTTTGATAATGGAACCGAACTAAACTAAGTAAATGTATAATATAAGTGTAGGCTTAGTCGAGCAAGATATCGTGAGGTAATTCAAGACGCCCGATCCATAACTAAGCGGTATGCTCGTCATAATAAGGTGCGGGATTCTTGGACTTGTTGGATACTTTATTTTCAGGAATTAAACTGTGTATTCGTTTGTCATGTTGAATATCATTGATTGCATAATTGAATTGTGTAAAGCATTTGCATAGCCCAATCAAGTTAAACTCGAATTGATGTGACTTGAGTGATTTGCATGCTGGTATGGTTGTAGGTTGTGTCGATCTATTATGATCTGATTTGATATGATCTGAATTGATTGAAAGTCACCACGATTGGATGTGATATGTGTGTGAATGGATTTATGAAGTTAAGCACTTGGATCCAATGAATTTGCCAAGTCGGGCTGTATGCTGACTTAGATTCCCAGGATCCTAAATGGCCTTAGGTGAACAGCCATTGATATTCCCAATACCAGTTGGGACGAGGGAGGGTGACTATGTTATGAGATGTGTGGATTGGAATCGTGGGTGACTATTGTGTAACATCTATGGCTCGGTGGCATTTTCCTACGTGTTAATGCATTTGAATGGTCGATTGAACATTACGAACATTGAAAATGATTCCAAAGAGGATTTTCTTTATATGACTTGAACCGGACCGTAATAATTGTTAAGCCAAGCGATTACAGATGGGTGTCAGATAAAGGGTCCAGCTTGGTTGACCATCTGTAGGCGTCTGTAACCCTACAGATGTGGGTTTGGTAACGGTTCAGCTCGAAAGAACATCTGTAATTGCTATAAGCCCTAATGAATTGAGTTAAGCCAAAATATATGTTGTGTTTGAAATTCATCTTGGAAATTTCGTAAACTGTGTTTCAGGTTGATTAATTGTTGTCGAGTAGTGGCATTCTGTTATTTATGATTATATATATATCTGTTTGCATTGTCATTGTTTGGGTTTCATTTTTGAATATGGAGTTTGATTGCAAGTCCAATAATTCAAATGTGGCAAATTCACAGTGAGAATTTATTCTCACCCCCACCCTATGATTATTTTCAGGTTTATTTCTCGGATGCAGCAGATGAGGATATTGGTAATGCATATAAAAGATTCACTGCCTTGCGTGTATATGTGACACTTAAGAAATACACGCGGCAGGCTGTCGCACCCGTGGATTTGGAGTGTGACACTCTCTCTCTCTATATATATAGGGCAAGGCTACCATACATTGCAATGCATAGACATTTTTGTGCATTGGACTATAAATCACCGGATTCAAAGTCCAAATAATCGATCCAAACCATTCATCTTGTCCTCCATATTAATATGTGCTTAGAGACCAAATTTTACATTTTTTGGAATTTTTTTACTATTTATTAATATGGAGAACAAGATGAGCGGTTTGGATCGGTTTGGATCGGTTTGGATCTTTGAGTGGTTTGGATCGGTCATTTGGACTTTGAATTGATGATTTATAGTCCAATGCACAAAAATGCCTATGCATTGTAATTTATGGTAGCCTTGCCCTATATATATATTGTTCGCACAAAAGCGTGCACACGAAGTTTCAGGTACAGCTAGCTGTACCCTTTTAAACCGTGATTGAGCTTTCGTATTAGGTTGCAAGTGCACAACCTCTATCCAATAGTACAATTAGGTATCGATCCTCAGGGACGGGACAATTCAACTCTAGATTCTTACTTATTCTAGTTAGGTACTAGAAGTGAAAAGTTTGGTTTGAATTCGTTTCAAGTTCCTAAATTCAAGAATAGAAGATAACAGAAAATAAATGTTTGTTTTAATTGATTTAAAATGAAGTTTCCTGGGTTTCAGATTTCATCCTCAACCTTGCCTCTCTGGACCCTCACTCGACTCGCATCATCTCTGATGCGACCCTAGTGATGCGACCCGCATGGTCTCCCATGAGACTCGCATGGCCTTCGAGTGAATGCAGCATTGAACCTGTTTCTGAGTTATTCACTTGTGTAAGGATCTACTGACCGTACCTAAGATTCCTGAGCCTCAACTCTCGTTTATTAGCACCAGAAACCTAGTAAGGAATTGCAATTTCACCTTTTTAGATCTACAACCTCAAACTTTCGTTTACTAGTGTTCAATCTAAGTCATTTGTTCGGTTTGCTAAGGTATCCACTATCTCTCAATAGGTGGAAATCTCACCTTTCGATTCAATTGATCTATCTTTTCAGATCTTTGATCTACCTCAAATACTTGATTAAATTGCAAGAAAGATCAAGGTCAAGATATTAGAAGAGATGCAAGAAACATTCAACAATAGACAACAAGATTCAATAAAATAATCACAATCAAGCAATGAAAGAATAATACCCAATCAAATGAACACAAGAACAATTCAAATTCAAATTCAATGCATCACAATCAAGGTTTTAGATTATATCAACCCTAGAAACAAGATAGATCTACTCAAGCATCATAGAGAAAGAGAAAGAAAGAGAAATCATGATAAAACCGAATGAAGCAATCTAGCAAGAATCTTTACTCCTTCCTTCCTTTCTTGCACCACACTCCAAGGATCTTGAGGTTTTGAATCTTCAAATTCGGCCCTCTCTCTCTGGTCACAGAGGTGGTCTATTTATAGACCTCTTCAAACGGTTGCTTCAATTCCGGGCCCTTATTGGGCCTTTACTGTCTGCTCTGGAAGCTCGCGATGCGACCAGCATCACCACTGTTGCGACCCGCATCAGAGTGCATGGATGCGCTTCGCATGCATTGGTGCTACGACCTGCTGGTGCGGCTCTGAGTGGTTGATGTGCCTCGCATCAAGCCTAATGAGGGTCGCATCAAGGTCTCTCAACTTCAGCAATTCGCTTGATTTCACCAATTTTCCTGCAAGATAAGAATGAAAGCACAGCAGTACCAAATTCTACGCGTAATCGTTATAATAGATGTTATTTGATGGCTCAAAATACGTGTTTTGGTACTGAAATTGGTCAAAACAATAGGTTAGATATAGTAATATCATATATGAGGAGGGTTCAAATGCACCCTATCATTTTTCTTTGTTTTCAAAGTCCGAATAGTTAATCTGAACCGTTAGATGCAATCTATATATTAAGATGTGCTTGGAGACCAAATTTTACATTTTTTAGAATTATTTTACTATTTATTTAGCCACTTTGAAAATATCTGATCCAATGGTCCAGGAAATGTAAAATCAGCAATTTTCAAAGTGGCTTAATAAATAGTAAAAAAAATTCAAAAGATGTAAAATTTGGTCTCCAAGTACATCTTAATATATAGATCGCAACTAACGGTTCGGATTGACTATTTGGACTTTGAAAACAGAAAAAAAGAATTTGAAAGATAGGGTGCACAAAAATTTGGGTGCATTTGAACCCTCCTCTCTCTCTCTATATATATATATATTTACTTCATCTATCTTAATGAGACAGTAGAACTGAAAATAGGACAATCTTTTTCCAAAAATAAATAATAGCCGAAAAAAGTCAGCAAGTTTCATGTAATTAATTTTATAAGGAGAGTTAATAACAATAATTTGGTTAACATTAAAATTTTTAGGGGATAAAAATGAAAATTTTCAATTCATAACGGAGCCCTTTTCCCAGTATTTCCGTCCCTGAAGCTGCCCTCCCAGAATTAATTATTCAAAAGTTGAGAACATCAAATCGACCTATTAAGGATCAGAATTTCTTTTTAAAACTAAAATAAGTGGCCCTCTAATTGAATCATGTTGGTTGTAATTTTTGTTTTCCATGTTGTTCATTGTGTTAATTTCTTCAATCATTTGAAAAATAAGAACAGCTCTCAGTGTCAAAGGTGGACTTAGAATTTTTGTTGAAAGAAGGCAAAAAAATATCAAATCGGATTTAAATAGCTAATTGAGTTTAGACTCATTAACTAATTAGATACTTGATAAAAAAAAATAATGTTTTCACTTATATTTCTCAATACTCGGACTTGTAAATTATGATTCTCTAACCTATAATTCTAATTATCAATTATAAACTAAAAAATTAATTTTAATTTTAACTTTAAATTTAATTCGAATTACAAATCAAACATCTAGAGAGGAGCAATTTTTTTTTCAAAGAAAGACAAAGTCGGTTGAAACGTCCGATTCTTTACTAAAATTCAAAATTCAGAAAGATAGATACTTCCAACCATGTGGGTCCTCCCCAGTTCATTGCAACACGTGTCCATCCGAGCCACCACCTGAACAGGGAGGCACTATTTCATTGTTGCAAATTGCAACGAGGCTTAAATGAAGGCGACAGGAGATTTAAAAAGAAGCTCACCTAGTCAGAAAACAAAGCATCTCTCACTCAATTACCAGTGGTCGACACTTGCCAGTGCCCAGTGCTAAATTCCTAAATGAGGCGTGCTGGATATACAATACATCAGCAAAGACAATGCAGCCTAAAACAAAAAAGACACCACCATTAAAACCACTTTATGTTGTATTGTGCAATTATGTAATGATGGATTTCTCATATAGCATGTCGAAAAGTGAAAGAATTACCGAAGAAAGAAGTTGATATTTGTCTTTTAATTAAGATTAGAGTTCAGATATCCTTAACATAATTTAAATTAGAGTTTTAAATAGCGCGCTATAGTAATGCTATTGCGTCTTTGTTTTTGAACCATATAAGTTATGATGCTATTAACGCTATAACACGCTATAGCGGTGCTATACCGGACATAGTGTCATTTTTATAGCCGTTTCGCTATGACACGATAAACGCTATTTAAATCTTTTATTTTATGAGATAAATTTGGTGTATTGTAAGTGTAGGATTTTTATGTTTATTAATATGATACTACATTTCTGAATTCTGATCCAATTTATTTGTTTTAATGTTATTAAAGCCTGTTAACACCATTCTTTTGTTAAGAAAAAATATTTCATCTTATACTTTCAGTGCAGACACTGAAATTCAAACATACGATTTCTCACACAGAAACAGTAATCTTAATTAGTTAATTATTAGCTAAATTATGCGTACATTTTTATTTTCTTGTAGCTAGTACTAACGGTCATTTATACGCATTATAATTAGAAATCTTTCTGTCAATTTATATGAAAGAAAAATATATCTTTAGCTATAATAACTCTAATACAAAGAGATCTAATAGCACAAGAATCAGATCTACATCTAACCAATAAGAACAAAAAGTGTGTAAAATGATTAAAGATAAAAAAAATTATCTTATGGAATTAAATGCCGGTAATCAGCTTTCGAATTCTGTGGATCATGATGAAAGGCAAATTTTATCTCTTTAATTTTCCAGTCATTTTAAAGACAATACTTGATAATATATATATATATATATATATAGAGTGGGGTTAAAATGCATCCTCTTTTTTGTGCTACAAACGTGCACCCTTATCTCGTTTCTTCATTTTTAAAATTTAAATAGTTGATTTGAATCTACCAACGTGTTCTACATATTAAAATGTGCTTGGAGACCAAATTTTACATTTTTTGGAAATTTTTTACTATTTTTTCAGAATTTTTGAAAATCATCACTGTGCTGAATTTTTTATTATTGTTTAGTTTAATAAAAAATTCTGAAAAAATAGTAAAAAATTTCCAAAAAATGTAAAATTTGGTCTCCAAGCACATTTTAATATGTAGAACACATTGGTAGATTCAAATCAACTATTTAAATTTTAAAAATGAAGAAACGAGAGAAGGGTGCACGTTTGTAGCACAAAAAAGAGGGTGCATTTTAACCCCACTCATATATATATGAGGAGGGTTCAAATGCCTCCATTTTTTGTGTCTCTACCATGCTTCTATTTTTTAAAACTTTAATAATTCAAAATTGAAAACTTAAAAATCAAAATAAAACCGTTGGATATGATATACATCATTTTATCTATGCACATGTAAAAAATTATGACATTTCAATTTTATTTTGATTGACATCAAGAGCTTGTAAAAAATATACTAATTTGGATGATTTCTAGACGTTGATTTTTGAACTTATTGATTCACATAAAAACAAAATTGAAATGTGATAATTTTTTATGAGCACATAGATAAAATGATGTAGATCATATCCAATGGTTTTATTTTGACTTTTAAGTTTTCAATCTTGAGTTATTAAAGTTTTAAAAAATAGAGGCATGATAGAGACACAAAAAATGAATGCATTTGAACCCTCCTCTATATATATATAGTCTCAAGTCTAATTCAAAAGAACCAAAATAACTAGAATCAACAATTGTTTATATTAAATGCTTTGTTTTAATTAGTTCTATCTAGATATATGCAAAATTAAGCTACCTACACATTTAAGGCACAAGTTTTTCGAACATCTGAAAATAAGGACATAAAAACTGTATATATATTGAAAATCGACAGCATATATTTCTTGTAAATTTGATGCTTTCTCATCCATACATAAAGGAAATTAGATAAGTTACAAACTACAAGCATTTCAACTTCCTGCAAGGGGCAGATCTAGTGATAGTGCAACTTTTTTATTTTTTATTATTCTTTCCTTGATTCTATTCTCAAGCTTATATGTACCAGATTAATCCACACATATATATCACATGCTAAATTTTGGTGAAAGGCATCATAATCAATGCATTATCTATAAATAAATATGGACGAAGAAAAGTGCAATTTTGAAGTGTGTAGCTTCTACAAGTTTCAGTATATGCATCGGATATCATGCTTTGCTAAGCACTGAGCTATGCAAGATTATCAATCAATCAATCCAGGTTTATAAAAAATAAAGTTAAATATAAAGAGTATATCACTAAACACTAGCTATAGGAGTGTCAACGGGTATGGTACAGGTCGGGTAGAGGCATTTTCATAACCGTACCTGTTATGATAATGAAAAAAAATGTTTACCCTTACACGTCTTTTTGAATACAGTACAGGTTAGGTAAATGGATAAAAAAATATTATTGACATTTCAATTTGTACTTTTGATCAAATATTTTTGAAATAATAATAATAATAATAATAATAATAATAATAATAATAATAATAATAAATACAACTAATTTGTATTATGAAAATTTAATAAAATACAAAATTTTATTGTATCATGTATAATCTTTATACAAATATATATATAATTTTATTTTTAAAAATTATCTTAGACAAAAATGGGTAAGATAACATAAACAAATTGTTATCGTTACCCGTACTCCATACCCGATAAGCTAACGAAAAATAAAAATCTTACTTTTATTCGTGTTTTCGAATACGATATAGGTCGAATGAATGAGTAAAGTGGTGCCATTGACAACCCTAACTAGCTAGTTGCTTATCTTTACTTGGTATTCACATTCAAAAGGAATCTTAGGATTCCAATGATGCAGATAAGGGTTGTAAATCAGTGCATAAATGGTTACATATATTATATTCAAGCATTTTGTGAATCTGAATGATTAATTGACTGTTAACATTAATCAGTCAACTGTCACAAGCTGATTAATCACCAATTAATTGGTCAAACTGTACAGTGTTGTTTATTACAATCGTATTCTCTTCATCCAAACTCAAATTAATTTTGATGTTTCAATAGACTTCGGAACAATCTAGATCGATTGTTTAAACAAGAAAAGTGTCTAAAAAATATCTTTAACGGAGCAAGCAGAAAACAAGAAAAAAAATTAAAGGGTATCCTAAGAAAAATTGCACAATTTCATGATATCCTTAACCAAAAATAATGTTTAATTAGCTCCTTCAATATTCAAATCATAATTCCGCCCTTGCAGAAAGGAATACAAAGCGACTATTTTAATTGCTTATTTTGTCATTTAGGAGAGAAAAATGCTCAAGGACATTTCGAGAAGAGATCAAAGACAACAAAACTGGCCCAAGAGATCTACTTGCAACTTGATCAGTTCATAGCAAATTAAATGTATGAAATGCTCGGTTACTGTTAAGATACAGTGTACCAAATTTTGAATGTTACCGTTTCTTTACTTTTTCCTTTAGTATATTGAAATAGTTTTGCCTAATTATATTGATTTTTCCATATCGATTACATTTACAAAGTTGTGTATATATATAACTAAACGCTAAACCAAAACCCAGATTTCATCAGCCCATGGCATTGCTAAGCATAGTAATGAGGCAGCTTAGGCTGTTTTGAATCCGAATGTAATGTTCTCCGATTAATGTTTATAGAACTAGATCTTTTCAGCTGTCCGACAAATATATATAAGATCGCATTGAAAGGATTCATCTCGTTTCTAAAAAAAAAAAAAAAAAAAATAAATAAATAAAAAAAATAAAATAATAATAATAATGATAACAATCCCTGCAAAAAATCCCGCACAAACTGCCAAAAATATCATGAGGGAACCGCTCAGTCATTAATAAGCATTTTGTAAACTATTAACATTTAACTTGAAGCATCAAAGTATTTATCTTGAATTTGCAAAATATTAATCCTTATGCAATGATCTCTATTTATGAAAAAATAAATCAATCCATCAATTATCCCTTTACAAAATTTTTCTTTTTTGTTTGAATCATCCGGGCACAACTGGGGACTATTAAATGAACAATCCCCTCATAAATACTTGTCAGTTATTCCCGCACAATTTTTTTTTTGGATTGTCCCTACACAATTGGGAACCATTAAATAAACAATTCCCTCACTCAATGATAAATACTTCTCAGACATAATGATAAATACTTTATACTACATGGATAAATACTTTACGTTATATGGATAAATACTTTTCAGACATAATGATAAATATTTTATGTTATATGGATCAATATTTTATGTTACATGGATAAATACTTCTTAGACATAATTGCAACTTTTAGTAAAACATCAATGATAAATACTTCTTAAGCATAATGATAAATATTTTATGTTACATGAATAAATACTTCTCAGATATAATTGCAACTTTTAGTAAAACATCAATAATAAATACTTCTCAGACATAATGATAAATATTTTATATTACATGGATAAATACTTTATGTTATATAGATAAATATTTCTCATATATAGCTGCAACTTTTAGTAAAACATTAATGATAAATACTTCTAAAGCACAATGATAAATACTTTATGTTATAAGGATAAGTATTTTATATTATATGGATAAATACTTTATGTTGGCGAGAAGGGGAGTGCTATACCGAGGGCAACAATTCAGATATTGAGAGCTAAGAGAATATTTTATTTTTAAATACCTGTTTTACCCCTGCTCTTTAAAAGGATCGCTTAATTAATGGATCTATTTTCTCCTCAACCGATTAATAATAGCACCAATGAAGGAAAGTTTCTTCGTTCAGAAAAATAAAGACCCTTCCTTCCATTCTGTGATTCTAAAACATCAAATTTTTCCTTCTGTGGTGTTTCAAAAATTCTATTCAATTCTTGTATCTTTTTTGTCCAAATTTCTTTTAATTTGAAATCATTTTGTACCCAAAAATGAAAATAAATCAGATTGTAGAATATAATCGGCGGAATACTTAGTATGAAATTAAATTGTGTGATTCTCATATTTGTCGAAATTTTATACTCGAGCAAGCTCGAGCAAGAGAGGCTGATTAAACAAAACTCGATTATTATCTATGAATTCTCAAGCAAAATGTTAGAAGGTAAGCTACGCTGTTGTATTTTTTTAATTCAGCATAAGCCAATTAGTATTTATTGACAATATTTTGATGAATTTGCAGATATCAGAGGTCCCTCTTCTTTAACCAATTACACAGTAACTTTCCATCAACTAACAATCTAAATCCAAAATTACTTATCAATAAACTGTAAGTATGGATCCTAATCAAATACTGAAAACCCTGCTGACTGACCCATCATTGAGCCAGTATCAAGATTTCATCATCGACCTGACATCATACCCACAAAATGAGAACATTAACCATACAAAAATTATACAAGGCACATATCAAAATTATCAATTCAATATATCATTCAAGATGAAAGGATGGTATTCACAGAGAAAAATTGACAATTAAAGAAGAATAACAAAATATGGCACATCTAAAATAATCTAAAATTAGATAAAAATTTGTAAAGCAAAAGATAAAAAATCAACGCGAGCTAGTACGTACCAGAATTCTAATTGAAATCAATTGGCATAATGTAATAGGCCTTAAACCAACAATAATTGAAAACTCAAATTGATTCGTACAGAGCGACGGAAAAGGGCACAAAGGCGGTCGGTACTACAGATGCAAATGCAGTAATGGCTGCAATTAGAGAAGTAGGGATCAAAATGGAGAAGCATGAAAAGAGCACAACCAGCAAGTTTGAAGAGGGCAGTGGTATGGAGATTTCGACCTTCTTCTCCATTGGTACTGTAGCAGAGTGAGAGAGAAAAATTGACGAAGACAGATAAATAACAAACGAGTTTAATTTGAATTTGATCCAGCAATTCATTAATCAAGGGATCCATTTAGAGAGCAGGGGTAAAACAGGTATTTAAAAATAAAATATTCTCTCAGCTCTCAAAATCTGAATTGTTGCCCTCAATATAGCACTCCCCTAGTGAGAATTGTTATTAAAAGAAAGTATAATTAATGCAGAAATTGTTATTTTATGACAATATAATTAATGCAGGGATTGTTATTAGAGGACATCATAATTAATGTGGGAATTGTTATTAAATGATAGTCTAATTTAATGTGGGGATAAATGGACATTATTAGTGGAATAAATGGGGGGATAAATGGCTGTTAAGGAAGTTAATATTGAGGAGAGAGAGTGCAAGGAAAAAGGGGGGACAGGGGTGAGGGGATTAGTATAATAATAATAATAATTATTATTATTATTATTCTTCTTCTTCTTATTATTTGTTATGAATAAAATATTAATGTGGATGTCCACCCAACATTCATTCTCCACTACCCCCACTACTATTGAAATTTATTTTCCCATTTATTCTTGTAATTAATTTATATGGCTTTTCATGCACAATTTGTGGCCTATAAATATAGCATTTGTAATCTTGTATTGTACACACATGAGAAATGTATGAATAAAGAGATTGTCATCTTTTTCCTCTCTATCTTGTTTATTCTTCTTTATGCTTGTTTATCTTTATTTTATAACACGTTATCAGCACGAGGGCTCTACTAGTTGAAGATTCAAGGTAACATTTTGATATTTTAATTATTTACCTTTATAATATATTATGTTAATATTTTATTTTATATCATGTTAATCAAATGGCCCGAAGCCATATGTTAATAACAAATTCTCAATTTCAATTGGCCCAAAGCCATATTAGCAATTTCATCAAATGGCTTGAAGCTTAATTTTAATTAAATGTGCATTTTAGATCTAATAACGGAATTAGCTATAAAGGGATTAAACTTTGTTGAATGGTTTTGAGACCTTTACACTTCCTTTTTAACTCTCTCTGTTTTTTTTCTTTATATTGTGTTAATATGTTTATTTAGTTCATTACATAAGTCTAAAGAGACTTATTTAACAAACTTAAACATACCAAAAGCGTTGAATGATCAATATTGTACAAATTTAAGCATTATTCTCTCATTATTATTATTTTTTTCAATATTTAATCTTCCTGAAGAAAATTTCTAAAAAAATGTTAAGAAGTTCTTCTTGAAGAAGATTTCGAGAAATTTTATATGATATTCATATTGATATTATTTATCAATAATTTTAATCTTTCTGAAGAAGATTTCAAGAAATATAATTTGTTCAAGAACATTTTAAAAAATTTTCCTGAAGAAAATTCCAAGGAAGAAGATGTATATGATGTACAAATTTTATATGATGTTCATATTTTTCTTTAATCTTCTTGAAGAAGATTTTAAGAAATTTTATATGATCTGCAAAATTTATATCATATTTATATTAATTTTGTTTTTCAATAATTTATTCTTCCGGAAGAATATTTTAGAAAAAAAAACGAAAAATATTTCAACTAAACTTCCTGAAAAAGATTATGCGACTCACAAAAATTAATATGAGAAAATTTCAATAAATCTTCTTGAAAAAGATTTCAATAAAATTTATATGTTGTGAATTTTTTTTTAATGATGTAATCTTCTTGAAGAAGATTCAAGAAATATTCCGAGTCAATATATTATCTCTTTATGATTAAACAAAATATTTTAATTAGTTATGCTTCATTCGTTAAAGTGAATGTAGCCATATATAATAATAATATTTTTGGACAAACTCATGAATATGGATAATATTGAAGTTATTATCATAATGACTATCCTAAAATACACAATTCCACCAGAAGTGGAATGATAATGAAAAATAGAAAATTAGAAAGAATAATAAATAAGAGAATGCATGTTATCATTGATCACGTACCTGTAGCACACCCTAAAATAGTTCTGTAGCATCTATAATCCTAAAATATCACATCTTGTAGTTTATTTGGTTTTCAAAGTATAATAGTGATTTATGTTAAAGAAAAACCTAACCGTGAGAATCCTTTTTCTGAATATCCTCTATTATGTGTACTTTTGAGATCAAAAACCTAACCGTGAGAACCCTTTTTCTGAATATCCTCTATTATGTATACTTTTGAGATCTATATATCTAGACATACATATATTTACATAAGAAATATAAAATACATATTCCAGATAACCTTTAATTATAGATGCTACAGAACTATTTATGTTTTTATTTTAAATACTACTTTTTTTTATTATTATTGAAGTGGTTGCATTGGACTAGACTCTCACTCAAATGTAATAATATTTTTATTTCCAACATATTGATAAAAAAAATAAAAAAAATAAAAAGAAAGAAAGAAGAATGTTTCAGTTATTGCTGAAATATATGGATTTTTTTTTCGTATTTGCAAATGTTGTTATTATAGTGGTATTACTTATTTTTCATTAATTGTAGTTATTGTTAATAAAAATGATTAAAGGCTTCAGAAGAACTACTTTATTGTTATATGAAGGAACACAAATTTATGATATATTATATTCTTGTAAGTCTCAAAAGAATTTGTTAAGCTTTAAGAATATCCGCCGAAATGAATATCATGTTAAGACAACTAATGAAAAAATATTGAATTTATGGAAAACAATGCATATTGAAAACAAATTGCATATATTTTTCCTTCGACTTGTACTACACATATATTAGTATAATTAAAGCACATGTTATTGTAAACCAGATGTTTATATACAAGAATATGTTTATAGTTTGGTATTACCGGTTGAACCATTCTAGATGAATAATGATGTGAAAAATAATAGAGAATTAATGTGAACATTCATCAAAGAACCAAAAGATTATTTAATCTAATGATTTTTTTTATGTGTTAAGTTTATTTATAGAATGTATATAATATGATATTTGTAGAAAATTATATCCAACATGTGAACCATTTGAATATGTTATGATTTTAATTAATGCATCAACAAGATGGTCACATGTATGTTTATTATTAAATCACAACCTGGTGTTTGCGAGATTACTTGCTCAATTAATTTGATTAAAGAGTATAGTTTTATGATTATTCAATTATGAAAATACGTCTAGACAATGTCAAAATTAATGTTGAACATCTTGTAGATGTTCGTATATATAAAAAAAGATATGGTATTTTACATGCAACAAAACTAATTCGCATAATGCTAACTAGCTATTACAAAGCTTTCCCTTATAATTGATTTTTGGTTACATAACTAATATTTTTCATATAAGAAATTTTGAATGTGCAGTATATGTTATAATTGCTCCACCACAACGCATTAAAATGGGATATCAAAGAAAGTTAGAAATTTCTATTGAATTTGAATCTCCATATACAATAGAGTATCTAGAACCATTGATGGGAGATTAATTCATGGCTAATTTTGCCCACTATGATTTTGATAAATAATTTTTTCCAACCTTAAGGGGAGAAAACTATCAGCTGAAAAAAATATATTAGTATGAATTATCATTGTCTTATTTCGATCCTCATACTAAAGAATGTGAACTAAATGTTGATGCGCGCAAAAGCGTATGTACAAAATTTCAGTACAATAAGATGTCCTTTTTAAATCTTTAACACACATTTGAGTTAAATTGCAAGTGCACAATTCTATCAAAATAGTATTTGAGGTGTCGAACCACATGGAGTATGATAAAAACTTAATTTAAACTTTAGTAATAAATTTTAGAAAATAAAATAAAGTAAAGTGCAATAAAAGTAAATTGGGGGGTTTGTTCTAACAATTCCTAAATTTGGGTTCAATACCCGAATAGAGAGTTTTAAACAATAATTGTAAATAAAAGTAAAATAAAGGAATTGGTTTGTTTTCGAGATTTAGAGATCTAGGGGTATTCGGTCTACAATCCTTTGCTAATTCTATCTATTTGGTATTTGTTTGAATTCATGTATGATTTGACGAGGTTTCTAACCTAATATGTTATTAAGTGTTACTTTTGTAAATTAATAACTTGCCCAGGTAACTCGAACTTCTCGATTAAGTCCCCCACCTTAGCTATCTTGACCCATTGAGCTCTTGTTAGTCTCTCATCTTCTCAAATATTGATACTTCACAATTAAGTCCATCATACCAATACCCGATTCGAATTGAGATGTCCTAATTAGGGTTTGGCTTCATGGTTAGGTCCTTCACCAAGTTCCTAACCTTAATTTCTATAGTTCCAGCTTAGATTAAATTGGTTACAATCTTAATCTAAACCTAGGGTATTTGCATTCATAATTTGGTACCATCCTATTGATCACAGTTAATTTTGGTTCTTTCGAATCCAAAACGGGATACTACAATTCAAGTACTAACTATGTAATTAACACAAATGATTAAATCACAGAAATTAACAATCAAATCCTATAAAACAATAATGATAAAAATAAATAACCGAATAAAATAGAATTAAACAAGTTTATGCATTGACCTAAACCCCTAGAGAGAGATCTACTTCCTCATGGAGAGATCCATTACAAAAGTTGGCAAAAGTAAGAAGAAATGAAATAAAGGAATGATTACACCCTTTATTGAATCAAGACCCTCAATCTTGCCGACTTCTTGCTCAGGAAACCCTTCTTCTCCTTGCTTGAAAGCTTTTCTTACTTCATAATTTATCGCTAAGTATTGTGTGTGGAGAGAGAGAGAATGATGTGTGATGGATGAGAAGAGATAAAGAGATGAGAATGGATGGATGTGAAGAGATGAATGTGGATGGAGAATGAACCCCCTCTTTTATAGCCAAGGACCATGCCCAATTAAGAGCCTAGGAAGTAATGTTAGTGGGTGCTATATTTGGATTGTTTTCCAGGATGCTTTTGAAGGATTTCATGATACGGCAAGGCAATAAATTCAAAAGTTTTAACCTTCTTACAAGCATCTACAGATCTACTTTATTATGCTAATTTTATTAAAGCAATTCAAATGTATGCAAATGAATATCTACTCATTCATTAATCACAAATTTATTTACTAAAGGTGATTTGGATATACCTCTACCAAATGTCAATTTGGTAAATAGAGAGAAGTCAAATTCTCTTCTAGATCTCTTGGATACCTTCGTTTGTCGAAACGGCCTCCTAGTGTTCACCTTGAACTAAACAAGGATTAGAAAGACCTTGCTAGAGATCTTAATCTAATCTAAGCTTAGAACTTAGTTAATAACCCTTTTTGTTCTTCTAATAATTTCTCACTAGAGAAACCAATAATATGAGAGGAAGAGGGATAGCGACTAGGAGGGAGAGGAAGAGAAGGAAAAATTTTCAGAAAATTTCTTTCTTCTCACTTATAGAATACCTTCTCTACCTCTTATTATATACAAATATACTAGGGTTTTCATTGTGTAACCTTCCTAGTATAATTCTCTTTATTAAAAGAGACAACCCTAGCCGCTGCTACAGTAACCGCTACAGTGCGCGCTACAGTAACCGCTATAGTGCCAATCTCAACTCATATTCATTTTGGGTTTTAATAAACTTATGTTATAACAATGTTTTGCACATTATTAATTATGTGTCATGTATATTATACTATATAATATGCACCATATTATACTAAATAATATATATGCACACTTCTCATAAATTTATCTTCGTTCTAAGCAGTCATGATATTTATTTATCACATGTATATTATTTCATGTCATATGAAACAATATACATCATATAAATAAAATATCCTTCTTGTTTCTCGTTCAGTTGGTGTGACCTATATGGAGGATCTGTGTTATGTTGGCAATGACATAAAAGATTTTATTACCATAAACTATAAGCGGTATTCTAGCTATACATTATAGTTACCCAAATAACATAGACGTAAAGTATCCCTTTTTTACAATACATGATCCTTTAAAGTAATGTTACGAATAACATTACTTGTGTCTATTCCTTGCCACATGATATTATGAATAATATACAAAGTCGGACTGTGTCATCTTTGTATTATATTCGTTTCTTGGTCTCTTAAGTAAATTATAAATATATAACTGCACTTCAGTTATATTGCATGCATTATAATTCTACTTTACTAAGGGACCCACAGAATATCATCACTCATTATAAATGAGGGGCAATGATACTATTGACATATAACTTTCTCCCGCACAAGTTATATACAAGGAACTAATATTTTTATCACCACTTATGATAAGCAGCTTTTAATACTAATTACATTATATACTTCTCATGTGAAAAAGAAATACATCTCATATCTTAGAATTCTGAGACACAATGAAAATATTAATGACACTAACATAACCCATATAATATTTTCATTCATTAGGTCTGTTCAATATATGAAACCTTTGATATACTCATGTTATTAAACAATAAGCCTTTATCAACATTTATAGAACTACAATGTACTTTAATCAACATGACAAACTTATCATGGTATATTAGTGTTCCATGCTAATAACCAAGTTTGTGAACATTTTAGAGATTTATGTTTGTCATCATATAGAGTTCTATAGTTCAAGACCAAGAGCATCTTCTTGAACACTTCTAAAAATAAACATAAATTTCATAGAACAAAATACATATAACATCCAATTCAAAAACACAACATATAAAAGTAATCAACATAAGATAACTTTTAGAACACATATCTAACAACTTTGTCCATGTTTGACTGTAAAAACGTGTCCATGATGCGCCAAAAATAGAAACGCTGTCCAAAAATGTGTATTTCTGGCTGTTTGCGAGGTTAATGCATCCCACCGACTCCAAATTTTCTTTTTTAGTTTCTCATGTTGTAGATCTTCTTGCTAGTTTTCCAAAAAGTGGTCGCAATCCTTTTTAAAATTGGCGCATGTCCAGAAATCCATCTAAGTACTTATTGTGGCCATATCGCAAACCGTGTCCGCAGTGAGCATTTTTCTTTGGTTTTTCTTCATTTTTCTTCATTTCTTGCAAGTTAAAACTAAGCAAACGCAGTAACTTGATCCTAGGTGTATTCTATTCACTTTATATTCAAAATACAAGATATTTGGTGTTATTTGTGATAAAAATCAGATCTAATATGTACATAATTTAGGCCTATCAAATGTTCAAAAGATAATTAATTTGCAAAGATTAGTGAATCAATTGCCAGCCACATTCACAGACTCAAAGAGAGTGACCAAATTACACATACCAGCTGCTAATGCTCCAATTAAAGTCGGTGTTCCTATTGGACATACTAATTATAACATGCATGAAGCATGGAAAAGCAATCGGTTCCAAAGATTAAAAAGACAAAATATCCTTGAAAAAAAGGAGCAAATAATGAAAATGGTCAAGTCGAGGATATGGTAATTTTAGATAAAACTCCATAAGAGAATAAAATTATAAGTAATATTGGAGTTCTAGCAGAAACTCAGGTATCTGAAATTTATGAAAATAAAGAGATCTCGATAAATTACATCATGAATGGAAGAAGATGGAACCAAGATAAAATTGATATCAATGATATTTTTGTTGTATGTAATATAGCGCTAAATTAATAAATATTGAGAATCATGACTATAAGTTTATTAAAGAATGTCGACAAAGAAATAATTGACCAAAATAGAAACAGTTAAACTCTCTTGAATAATAAAAGTTTTGGACCTATAGTCCTAGTACCTAAAAGCATAAAGTCTGAATGATAGAAATTGATATTTATGCAAAAAACAAAATGAGAAAGGTGAAATTTTGAGATAGAGTCTCCTGTGGTGGATGCAATATTTTTTTGGCAAATCTTGCAATACATGAAGGACTTGATTTGCGTCTAATGAATTATTGTTACAGCATATTTAAATGGCTCGCTTGATAATGATATTTATATGAAAATATTTGAAGGATTTAAGATGCCTGAAGCATGTAATTTAGGTTCTCGAGAACATTATTCAATTAAATTGAATAAATTTTTATATCGATTAAAGCAATATGGACGCATATGCTATAATCGTTTAAGTGAATATTTATTAAAACATGGATATAGGAATGATATGATCCGTCCATGTATTTTCATGAAAAGATATATAAATGATTTTGTTATAATTACAGTTTATGTTGACGATTTAAGTATTATTGGAACTCCTGAAGAGTTTCTAAAAGCAATAAATTATTTAAAGGAAGAATTTGAGATGAAAGATCTTGGAAGATCAAAATTTTGCATTGGATTGTAAATTGAATATTTAAAAATGACATTTTTATGCATCAAGAAAATTATATTGCAAGAGTACTTAAATAATTTTATATGGATAAATAACATTCATTAAGCACTTCGATGATTGTAAAATCATTAGATGTGAATAAAGATCATTTTAGACCTTGAGAAAATAATGAAGAACTACTTAGTCCTGAAGTACCATGCCTTAGTGCAATATGAACACTTATGTATCTTAATGGACATACAATATATAATATATCATTTACTGTAAATTTATTAGCAAGATATTGTTGGGGTTTTGACGGTTCAAACCCATTGATTTAGCTTAACAGCGGAAGTGTGTAAAACAAAATTTTTATGGTTTAAGTTAAGCTAAGAATTAAACGAGGTATGTTAGGAAACTTTCAAAGGCGGTCCATCTTCAGTATTCCTTTGGCATCAAAATCTCATTTAATTCATTTACAGATCTACTCCATAATTGATTTTCTAAAGCATTAAATATATTTACCAATTAGATAGATTAATATAACATGTTTATATCTTGTTTTCAAATCTCAGTTGGAATGCAGATTAAGCAAGAAGAGCTACACCAAGGAAGGAATCGGCTCGGAGTATCACACGTGTGATACCTCTATTGGTTATTCACTAGAACTAACCGGAGAGCGATTTATTTCTTTTGCCAGACATACCGTAAACCGCAGAATTCTGTAAAAACACTATTCAGTGAAACCGTAACTGAGGAAGAGAGAAATTCTAATTAATGAAGTAATCATATTAACATGTAAATTAGTAATTTTCTCTTTCACCTCACCCCTCTATTTATAGGCATTTGAGGAGGTTCGTCAATGACCAAAATACCCCTCAAGTTCGACCTATTTACCAAAATGCCATGCCACCTTGCATGACACCTTAGGGTGTAGAAGCATGTAGAAGAGTGTGGAAGGTGGTGTGTCATGATTAGTAAAAGGCTTTATAAATTGGGCTTTGACTTTGGGCTTTTTAATATTAATTAAGACTTTGATTATTTTGGGCTTTTAAATCCATAATTCAAATCCATAATTAATAATTAAAATTCCAAATCAAATATATATAATTGTCATGTACAATTATATTTCTTTTCAGTTGTTGTTCGGTAACTTTTATACAACGTAACGTGTACGTTTATAAATTAAATGTTGTTTCTGCTTGTCATTTTTATATGACATCTATAATTTAATTATATCACATATAAGTAATTATAACCATCTTAATATTAATTATAATCAATTTATAATTAATCAGTAAGATTCTCCGAATAGCTCATATATGGTGTGACCCAATAGAATCTGTGTTATGTTGGTAAACAGAGTTAAAACTGTTTTAACTTCTATAATCATGAGCGGCATCTGGCAACACATAATGACCATCCAATTACACAGATGATGCTGTACTGTACAATATCACGATCCAGTAAACAATTTACTTATGTCCGTTCTTCTGTCTCATAGCTATCAGATCAGTTTCAAGGTAGATGTGTGTCATCCTTATTAACTGAATCTTTTCTTGATCTTGATTAGATTATCAAATATAATTACTCTTGTAATTATACCGCATGCAGATAATCTAACTCTACCAATGGGCCTAGTGATGCTATAGCTCGTATAAAAATACGAGGGACAAATAGTACTTTTGGCATACTATCACTTCCTCGGCTAAGTTATATATATGAAAGTGCTACCGTTATGACTGCTTTTTACGGACAGCGGTGGATAACAATCACACATACATATTTCTTAGTGGGAACGATAAATACCTCATACTGTAGAACGTGTTACTGAATGAAAACATAAATGACACGAACACAATTCTATTTAATGTTTCATTCAGGGTCTATCAAATACCATGTTCTTAGAACATGTATTTATGTGATTAAAATGACATCTTGTGTCAGGTGGTTTGTAAAACTTAACAATATTTTAATCCACATACTAACCTTATCGCGGTAATTAGTGTTCCTGCTAATTACCTTGGTCAGTGACTTTTTAAGATATATATCATCTATATTATGGAGTTTCACAATTTCAGTCATCAACTCAAAATGATCCATAAATTCAATAATACTCAAGACAACAAAATGATATATAAATAAACATTCAATTCATGAACAAAGCTTTATAATAATTTATCGTATTATTGACTTCTAGATTATTACAAACTAACAGCTATAGTTCTTCTCCCATGCGAAGATATTGATATATAATTAAACATATATTTCGCTACCTATGAGAAAATTTAGTAATACACAAAAGCGAGCTTAGTGTATGTTTGGTTAAGATCTGTGATTCAATACATTTGTCAGACATGTAACTTGTCTTTTAGAGAAATGATCTCGATGATCATATATGAATATAATATTGTATGTATTGCTCCATGAAAATGAATGATACATTAAAGAAGATAAAACAAAATATATTTCATCAAAATTCTTTTTCACACATGATCTCTAAAAGAATAATGTTATTAACATTCTGCAAATCCGTTCAAGTGAAAAATCCAGCAGATTTATTCACTAAGGCGCTCCATACTGTAATATTTATTATTATTATTAAAATATAAAAAATAGGAGTCTGATAATTGATCTCCAAATAAATCTCCAAGTGCATCCCCCAAGTAGTTCAATAGAAAAAAAACTTTCAATGTTATCTAACTTCTATTTTCAGTGCTAATATCCAAACATTTAAAGTTTTGTTTATAACATTTTAAAATGTTACTCACAAGAATTTAAATTTTTATCTGAAATCATTTAAATTCTAAATCTAGATAGTTTTAACTCCTAACTACTTTTGTCTTCAAACCAAAAGAGAAAGGATTCATTGCACCCACTTTTTCTTTTTCTCTGATTATTTCTGGACTATTTTTTCGACGATCCATAATGAATTTTGCAAATCTAAAAATACGAACATTTTTTACTCTATTTTTTCTTTCAAATGAAATCTATGAAGAATAACTTTCGAGTTATATTTATGTTGTCTTTTTTTTACCACTTTAAATCTATGTGCCTTTTAGTTTTTTTTTTTTGCTTCAAAACAATTTAAACCTCTATTTACAAGCCTTTAAATCTTTTGTATATATCTCATGTACAAGCATATAAATCTAATTAATAATACTTCAAATCTCTATAATAAAGTGTATAAACCACATGTACAAAGAATTTAAACCTCGACAATAACACTTCAAAGTGTATCAACCTCAACACATTAACACTGCAGGTACAAAGCATGCATATATATAAACTGGGTACATAAGCACATGCATGCGACACACAAAACAATTTGGAAAATATTTTTTTATGCCACTCCAAAACATAAAAATTAGGAAATTATCACTCCAAAACATGAAATTAGTAATTTGCTACTCTAAAGTCATCAAATTTATCAAATTGCCACAATTATACATCTAATATACATATTTGATTAAAATTATTTTAAAAAATAGTGTATAAAAAAATGTATTTGAGGGTTTCCAACATTACCCTTCTTTCCGCCTCTCTTTCACCCTTCCCTTCCAGTCTACTTCATTTCTCTTCGCCAACCAAGTTGCTTGTTTACTTTATTCGTGCCACTTCAGAGAACATTGACCTCGTGGCAAAAGATTGTTCTCCTTTGTATGATTCCCTGCATTTAAATTTCTCCTCCTCCCTTCCAAGGAGTCCGGATCCTCTAAAGTAACTCAATCTTTGGGTTTTGGATTGGGACCGTCCAATTTGAATCCGTCGATTGAGATTACTTTGCAATTCGCAGTGTTTTAAATAGTGCGCTATAGCGTTTTCTGACCAAAAAAGCTATGGCGCTATGTTGGATTTCGGATACCACTTTTGGGGTTTCGCGGTAGCCAAAACTCGTTTAGGCTTAAGGTGCGGAATGACCGTAGAACAAAAATTTCTACGGCCAACTTAAGCTCAGGATTAAATGGGATATGTCAGGAAACTTTCCAAGGCAGTCCACCTTCAGTATTCCTTTGGCATCAAAATCCAATTTAATCATTTTACAGATCTACTCCATGATTGATTTCTAAAACTTTAATCTACTCACTAATTAAATATATTAATATAACATATTTATACCTTGTTTTCCAATCACAGTTGGAATGCAGACCGAGCGTGTAGAGCTACATCACGGAAGGAATCGACTCGTCTCGGAGCATCAGACGTCTGATGCCTCTATCGATTATCCACCAAGACTAACCAGAGAGCGGTTAATTTCTTCTGCCAGAAATATAATAAACCGCGGAATTCTGTGAAAACACTATTCATGGGGAAAAGACGAAAACCCGTAAACACGAATTTTCGGTTACTCAGTTTCATCAAATGAGCAAAACTGACATACCGCAAAATTCGGTAAAACACTATTCATCGGTCCCGTAAATATACTCCACAACAACCCGCAAGATTATACGTCAACTACGTATAACTTTCTTTTCTCAACCGAAACACTATTTGGGAGAGAAACCGAGAAAGAGAGAAAATACCGATTCGATTCTGCACGAAACGATACAAGTGAATTAGTATCTTAATCATCTCATGCACCCCTCTATTTATAGCCTCTAAAATGGTGTGAAAAGACCAAAATACCCCTATGACAAGGCATACCACCTAGGGGGGTGAGGTGTCATGTGGATAAGATCGATGACGTGTCATCTGGATAGGATCGATGACATGTCATGCGGATAAGCACGAATCTGAAAAGACCCGAATGCCCTCGGTCTGAACACAAATAATGCTCGTATAATTATTCTGAACAATTATATTTCTTGCGGTTGTTTGTTTCGGTATCGATGATGTGTCATCTGGATAGGATCGATGACATGTCATGCGGATAAGGACGAATCTGAAAAGACCCGAATGCCCTCAGCCCGAACACAAATAATGCTCGTATAATTATTCTAAACAATTATATATATTTTTCTTGCGGTTGTTGTTTCGGTAATTTATACAACATGTCCGGCACATTTATAAATTAACCGGTTAACTTTTATACAACGTGTCACACACATTTATAAATTAACCAATGTTTTTGCTTGTTATTTTTGCATAACATTTATAATTTAATTATAACACGTATAATTAATTATAAGATTTATAATCAATCACAATAAGATTCTCCGATTAACTCCTATATGGTGCGACCCAATAGGATATGTGTTATGTTGGTAAATAGAGTTAAAACTGTTTTAACTTCTATAATCATGGGTGGTGTCTGGCAACACATCATGACCATCCAATTACACAGATGATGCTGTACAGTACAATATCACGATGCAGTAAACAATTTACTTGTGTCTGTTCTTCTGTCTCATAGCTATCAGATTAATTTCAAGGTAGATATGTGTCATCCTTGTAAACTTAATCTTTTCTTGATTTTGAGCAGATTATCAAATATGATTACTCTTGTAATCATACTGCGCGCTGATAATCTTACGCTACCAAGGGACCCAGTGATGCTATGACTCGTATAAAATACGAGGGACAAATAGTATTCTTGGTAAACTATCACTTCCTCAGCTAAGCTATACATATGGAAAAGCTACCGTTATGACTACTTTTTACGGACAGCAGTGGATAACAATCACACATACATATTTCTCAGTGGGAACGATAAATACCTCATACTGTAGAACGTGACACTGAATGAAAACATAAATGACACAGACACAATTCTGTTTAATGTTTCATTCGAGGTCTGTCAAATACCATGTTCCTAGAACATGTATCTATGTGATTAAAATGACATCTCGTGTCAGGTGGTTTGTAAAAGTTAACCATCTTTTAATCCACATACTAACCTTATAGTGGTAATTAGTGTTCCTGCTAATTACCTTGGTCAGTGACTTTTTAAGATTAAGAGTATATATCATCTATATTATGGAGTTTCACAATTTCAGTCATGAACTCGAAATGATCTATAAATGCAATAATACTCAAGGCAACAAAATGATATTAATCATCCAATTCATGAACAAAACTTTATGATAAATTATCGTATTATTGACTTCTAGATTATTACAAACTAACACGCTATGCCCAAATAGCACCGTTATAGCACGCTATTCCGCACTATAGCGCCGTTATAGCACGCTATTCCGCACTATAGCGCCGCTATTTGAGCATAGCGCAATTTTTTTAACACGTACGCTATTTTGCGATAAACGCTATTTGAAACATTGGCAATTCGAATTCATCTTTCGGAATGTGTGCACTTTATTTCTGATAGATTATCACGAATTCAAATCGGACAGTCCCGATTTAAAACTCAAAAAATAAGTTGCTTCACTGAATCTGAATTCCCTTCGAAGACCTCTACTTGACCACCTCACATCAAAAATAGTTCAGACCAACTCTGCTGCGCGGATCTCAAAGCTATATGATAAATACCTGTAATTTATTTCCATTGAGGAGTCACTATTTTCTCTAGGCCAAGCTGATACATGTTGGATCTTAATCCACCGTTGAGCATATATGTAATATAATTATGAATTGTTTACTGTCATATATGGTTGTCACATTTAAAGTAATCTAATATGGATTTAAAACATTAGACCATCAATGTATTCAATAGGACATAGTCCATAAGATTGTAGAACAATTTCGGCAAAGATCAAATCATTGATGGACTGTTTCTGAAATTTGCAATTGAGAAAACTGCCTTTTGAGATTCCAGTGCGGGTGGCTCACTAGCACTGGATCTGAGTGTGGATGCACTCAGGAGTTAGCCAAATTTTAGGGAGCTTTTGGGAGCCCAGTGCGGGTGGCTCACCCGCACTGAATCTGAGTGCGGATGCACTTAGGATATAGACTATTTTCAGGGCTAATTTTAAGGCAGTTCCTTAGACACGTCCTGACCTGTCGCCAGAAGTGCATAACTATATATAGATGGGTCCCCAAGGTACAAGATAACCAACTCTTTTCAGAAATTATTTTCTATAGAATTGAGTGCCTTTCTCCCTTCTTCTTCCATCAAATGATAGATAGGAGAATTTCATTTAGAATATTGGAGAGGAATTCTCAAGAGGTGATCTTTTTGCATTGGAAAACCTAATCTAAGATTCAACTAAAATGACAAGAAAAGAATAGCTTGCTAGAGTCTTGTTTCGTGCTCATGGAGACGGTTGCTTCTCCAACCTAGGATTTTGATATTCCATGGCAAACGACATGGAATCAGGTATTGTATTCCGCACTAAAGATTATGTTTTGGATCTTTTTGGCATAGGACGGTCTTAAGTTAAGGTGAGGATTGTTTCTTCTTTTCCGGAGTGTAAATGTTTAACTCTTAGATGAGATGTAATTGTTTGATCTCTAAATAAGACGTCGTTGTTTGGCCTTTATGATTCCCAACAATACATACCTCCGGCTGAACAACCCCAAAGCTGGTGACCAGGAAATTGAGACGATAATAGAGAAAGTTGTGTCAGATATTTTTTGTGTACTCGCCACTCTGGGTGTTGTACCAGTGATTCAGTGTGCTAGAGGTGGACCCGCTGGAATGGTTGCCTCGGCATTAGATAGCGGACTCCGTGATGGATTGCAAAACCTAATTAATTTGTTCACTTAAAGTGGCCTGGCAACCTCGTTTCAAAGGCCAGTATTGTGCCTTTTTGACCGCAGCTATGAACTTTCGGTTGGTACACAACATGACTGGAGCTACCGGCCACTTGTTCATGACCTACTTGGCTTGAAACTCAACCGGGTCAACATGCCACCAGGCAATGCACTGAAATCCTATGACTCAGATCCATTTTGGGCGGACAATAGCTGTTTACCTTTTCCCAAAGTGGCAGTGAAGATAGAATTGCAACTAAAAGTGTACAAACAGGGTGTAGATGTGGTGAATAGGGGTATGTTTGGATGTAGCGAGAATAGCGAGAATAGTGTTGTTCCGATTCATTCAAACATACTCAGGAATAGCGAGAATAGTGCTATTCTCGCTATTCTTACAAAAAGTTGAAATAACAAACGTACTCTCTCAAATATTTAATCGCTGCTCTCGCTATTCTAAATATTCAATACAAACAACATTCCGAATAGCTTTGAGTTAGCGCTATTCTAGCTATTCTTAATCTACTATTCTCAAGAGGGCACAGATTTGATTGGCAACACCAAGCATTTAATGAATGCTGTCAATTTCCTTCCTGAGTTAACTGAGAGAAAAAAAGTTATAGATAAGCACACAAATATTGCGAGTTTTATTGGGTCAGATAAAAGAGAGGTCGCTTGATGGCTTTTGCGATTGCAAGAGTGACATGTTGGCAAAAGGGAGTGTTTTGTTGTCTCTTTTGAAATGGAAGGGAACAAAAGAGGATAAATTGAGGTTGGCGAAGAGAAATGAAGTAGACTGGAAGGAAAGGGTGAAAGAGAGGCAAAGAGAAGGGTGAAGTACTCGAGACAGGAATTAGGTCTGTTTAATTGAAGAGTAATATTGGAAACCTTCAAATATATATTTTTTATACACTATTTTTCAGAATAATTTTAATCAAAATATGTATATTAGATGTATAATTGTGACGATTTGATAAATTTGATTACTTTAGAGTGACAAATAACTAATTGCAAGTTTTGGAATGATAATTTTCTAATTTTCATGTTTTAGAGTTGTATAAAAAAAAATTTCCCAAACAATTTTACTGGGCTCCTTTCTAGTGCGCGTCGTCTAGCTGCATGCTTGCTCTTTTGTTTTGTTTTATTGGTTTAGGTATCTTTTTAATTTGGGAAATATTCTGATACTAATTGGTTGTTGTCCGATTATTAATTAAAACTGACCCACTAAGAATCTAAGATCGCATCCAAAGGATCGATCACCACCTAGTTTTTATTACTATTAAAATATAAAAAATAAATTAATTATAATTATGACGTCCTATCTGTTGACTGTTGCTTATATATACGTACCAGGCCACCTCTCTCGTTACATGCAAGAAACCTTAGTTCTCATCCAACACTATTAAAGTTAGAAATTAATGGGGAGGTGTTCAAAAGCTATGGCGGTCTTGGTAGGGATCCTAGTTCTGGCC